>MEJB01000033.1:249423-315822 GCA_001752375.1 Rhazya stricta
TAAATAAAAAGTAAAATTTGAAATCTAACTCGACCAGATTTTATATTATTATTTATTTAGATTCATTAATAYAAAGTATATTATTCAGCTAAATTATTTTTTTGTTCAGAAATTATTTTGTGACGAGATAATAGCTCAATTAATTGAACATGTCAAATGTCTATGCATAAGCGATCTCCATCCCATGAGGAAGAAAATGAAATTAAAAGTGTTTTTTTCTTTTTTTTAATTTTTTCTTGAGATTTGATATTTCACAGCAACGAGTAAGTTACCSGCAAAAAGTCCAGAAATCTAAAAGAAGCCCAGGCATACAATATGAGCTAGACAGAGGTTGGCACATTTTCTGGACCATACATAGCCCAATAAGTTATTTGGGCTGGGCTGTCCAAGAACCAGCGGAGATGCTTTTACCAATTTGTGACGACGCCGTTTCTTCTTTCCACCGACATCAGAGAAGCCGAAAGCCTTATCCCATTCCTTCTACAGCGCCATCGCCTGTCTGGATCTCCCATGGCTTCCCGAGCTCTCCTCCGCCCAAAAACTATCTACTTCCACTTCCACTTCAATCCCAAGAGAAGTTGGAAAATTCACCAATAGAAATAACTATCTCCGCCCAAAAACTCCTCGAGACCATGACTAAACCTTCCTCCAATTTTACGAATTACCCCACGGATGCCCAGTAATTTTGCCAAATGAGTCTTCACCTGAAGGAGCAATATGCAGCCGGAGGTGAAATAATTCCAGGAAAGCAAGTCTAGGTCTGGATGTGTTTCCAAATTTTCTTTTAGTGATTGTCTATCTCTTATTGCAGTCATCAGGATGAACGCAAACATTCTTTTCATTTTGTTTAACCCTTTCCTCCCAATTCATGTAGTTAGAGACTCAACAGTCTTTCCTCACGTATATCTATGCTACTTCCTTCATGTTGCTTATTCTATGTTTCTTATTCTTTTGTTTTTTTTTTATTTTTTTATTTTTTTTGGGGACAGGTTGTAGGATGGTTTGCTCAAACACAGAAGTATTTATGAGATTATAACTCACAAAAGTATTTTGTTCTTGTGTTTCAGAAGGCTGAAACGGGAGAAGAGCTTCAGCTTGGCGTAAAATTATATCTTCTCTTGATGGCTGACTTCCCTGGAATGTTCAATCTTAATTAGCCRATCTCCGGGAAGTTCGTCTTTTGTTTCAAAGGCTATACTGATACTGTGGCTGGTTCTTGTATCTCTTTTAGCTGCTGCTGCAATTACTCGTTTAGAAACAACATGGATCCAGATATTTGGACCCATGATGTCTTTCTCTTTTCCCTTAAACATCCGTTTGCTGCAACTGTTGGAACTTCCTTACCGGCAGCAGTCCTTGGTGAGCTATCAACAAATTCTTCTCTATCTTTTATCTTTTGAAATAGTTGAATGGTTATCATTTTAGGATTTAGTGTTCAACTACATCTCTAATCGTTCATAGTTCACTTGTTGGTGCCTCAGTTACATCATTCTTTCATTTAAGGTATTAATTGTCTAGATTATTGTGTCAGCCGCCAGATATTCGGACACATGATGTTTTTCTCCTTTACCTTAAACATCCCTTTACTGCAACTGTTGGAACTGTCGAATTGGGGAAGTCTTCCTTACTGGCAGCATTCATGCTTTTCTCTCAATGCCTCTTCTACTATTTCGTCTCCATCTTGTGTGAAAAGATAAAATAATGGAAAGAATTGTTAGAAATCTTGGTGGGCCGGTATAGTCTAAATTCCAAACATTTGGGCTGATGACTATGAAAATTTGGCCCGGATCTGTTTACTAGAAAGCCTTACCTAATTCTTAGWGTGTTCCTGGTGCTCCTATTCATATCCTTCGCCCCTCTTCCTCTTCTGGTGTGCACAGCGAGCAAAAGAGAGGTACTGAATTTCCTCCTGATGAGCTTTAATTGATGGAGAATACCATTCTCTCTTTCGTATGCTTTTGTTGTAAACTTTTGGAGAAAAGGAGCAGATCGGGATGAAACATGTTTGCTTTTCCCTTGGAATTTGTGTGGGATGTGATCTTTTCTGGTCTTTGAAAGGAACCAGTAGATGGATGGGATTATGCTCCTATCTGTTAATTCCCTTGCAAAGTCTTACTTTTTTAATTTTCTTTTACATCCTAATTCGGTTAATTGCAGAATCCAACCGCTACCATGAGCGGCTCAATTCTTCATCGTGCSTTCGTAAGCCGATCTTCCAGATCTAAAAATCTGGGATATTCATATGATTCCAAGTCACCCAGAAGGCCATCTTCGATCACCTATGGTGCTACAGTGCTGCCAAAAGCTCGTCTGAACATGAAGTCAANTGTGCACAGCGAGCAAAAGAGAGGTACTGAATTTCCTCCTGATGAGCTTTAATTGATGGAGAATACCATTCTCTCTTTCGTATGCTTTTGTTGTATTAACTTTTTGGAGAAAAGGAGCAGATCGGGATGAAACATGTTTGCTTTTCCCTTGGGATTTGTGTGGGATGTGATCTTTTCTGGTCTTTGAAAGGAACCAGTAGATGGATGGGATTATGCTCCTATCTGTTAATTCCCTTGCAAAGTCTTTACTTTTTTAATTTTCTTTTACATCCTAATTCGGTTAATTGCAGAATCCAACCGCTACCATGAGCGGCTCAATTCTTCATCGTGCCTTCGTAAGCCGATCTTCCAGATCTAAAAATCCGGGATATTCATATGATTCCAAGTCACCCAGAAGGCCATCTTCGATCACCTATGGTGCTACAGTTCTGCCAAAAGCTCGTCTGAACATGAAGTCAACCGGTTCAGATTCGCCCAAACAATCACATCTCAGTTGGAGGAGGAATGTAATTATGAAGGAAGCAGAAAGGATTTTGGGCCCTCATCCCATGGATATCTCCGATAGTACAGGTTGCAAATTGTATGATGTCGAAGGCCGGGAGTATTTGGACTTTTGCTGCTTCGACAAAGCTTTTGGACATAGCGATCCCGATATCGATTCGGCGTTTATTGCAGAGAGAACTGAGCTCACCGCCGTCGTCCTTGGTCCCACTGGTCACCTCGTTTACTCCCTTCTACAGGTTATAGGACTTTTTCATTTTACTATATTCCATAGTAGGGACAATATTATGCGTATTGAAGAAAGTTTGATTCTTATAAATTTTATTTAATAAAATAAGAATCTTAATCTTCTGCGTAAAGGAAGGAAAAAGAATATTTAATAATAGTAAAAGAAAGAATAGTTATTAATGTCAAAAAATAAAGTTAGGATATTTAATACTCTAAATTAGGAAAAAGAAAAAAAATAGTAAAAGAAAGAATAGTAATTAATATAAAAAATAAGTTACGAGATGGAATAGTATAAAAAATAATTTTTTTATTTTTTTGAAAGGGTTAAAGAGACACTTATTTAAGAATAAAGAAAGAAAATTGCTTAGATGCTTGTGACATTTGTGAGAGATTCGAGAACATTTTAGCTGATAAGACAGAATCAATTTTATTTCGGTCTCTCTTTTACCCGTATTTAATTAGTATAATAAATTCTCTTTTTAATCTTATTTAACCTTTTTTCAAATAATTAATTCTCTTTTTTTAATATAAAAATAAATATATCACTCTCATCGTAATTTTAAAAAAAATTCATTTATCTATTTGAAGGAAGGGTAGGGAGTATAAGATATGTTTCTTTTGTTTAGGTTTTAGGTGAACCAAATATGACTCAATTTTTGGGTCATCAATTAAGTTCCTTATTCTTTTTACGGAACTTGAAAATTCGTAATACACCAATACCTCTGCAGCTGGTTCTTTAACACTTGCATCAGCAGAAGCCAGGTCCTTGAACACTCCAATGTGGAATTCAGGCAACATGCTACTACCTCCACTAATAGTTGCAGATGACATATCCACCTTGTTCATCGTATGGTTCTCTTTCAACTCTACATCCATTTGTTCTGGCTTATCACCCTCTGCCACAGCCCGGTGTCTCTCTTTATAACGCTCTTTCCTGTGCTTTTTTCGCTCCATTGATTGTAGAAAAGTTGTCTTATATATATTTGAGGTTGATGGGGCATCAGAATCATTTTGCATCTCTCTTTCTGTTTCTTTGTCTTCCTTTTTCACTTTCTTATTTGAACGTTCTAAGATAACTCTATCATCAGTGCTAGCATCRACCTGTTTCTCAACCACTTCTACCCGAATTGTTAAATGTCTACAGGTTGGACTAGTCAAACGGCTACTTGACCGTTCATTTGCAGATCATGTTATCATTACAAACTCTGGAACTAGGGCAATTGAAGCTGCCATGGAATTTGCAAGACAGTTCCAGCGATCATCACATCCTAATGAAAAGAAGCCACCACTCGAATTCCTTGCTTTCAATAGTTACTTTCATGGAAGGAGGAGGACCATGAGAGCTCTTGCTTTAACTAGCAATGKACATTATTATCGGTCACCTTTGGAACCACAGATATCTGGAGTTACCTTCTTAGAACATGGTGACATTGAAGGTGCTGTAGAATTGATTCAAAGTGGAAGGTTTGCTGCAGTATTTGTGGAACCTATAGAGGGCCAAGGCAACACGAGGGAATTTCTCAATGCGCTACGTGTGGCCTGTGACGAAGCTGGGTCTCTTCTTGTTTTTGAGGAGGTAAGCAACTGGGTCTTGCAAAACCTTAGTTTGAATTTTAGGTAGCCTTAGCCTCATGATGTTTGCTTTTCCAGGTTCAGTGTGGCTTAGGCAGGACTGGCCATCTTTGGGCTCATGAAGCCTATTGCGTTTACCCAGATATTATGACACTTGCCGAGCCTCTTGCTCATGGTCTAACWATTGGGGCTGTGTTGATGACTGAAAGGGTTTCTAGCTCCATTAGTTACGTAGATGATCGTATCATTTTTCGTGGTAGTCCAGATGTTTGCAAGGTTGCAACAGTCCTGCTGGATAAACTCTCAAAACCTAAATTTTTGGCGGATGTCCTTAAGAAGGGTCAATATTTTAAACAGCTGTTAATTAAATACTTAAGAGGAAAGCCGCATGTGAAAGCAATACGAGGTATGGGACTTCTGATTGATATAGAGTTGGACGTACCTGCCTTATCACTCGTGGATGCATGTCGGAGGTCTGGTCTTCTTGTATCGACGGTAGGAGAAGACAATGTTGTCAGGCTCGTATCCCCGTTGATTATTTCAGAGGAAGAACTGAGTAGTGCTGCTCAAATCCTACTTGATTGTCATCCTGTTTTGGATGAGAGTATGTAAGTTGAGAATTCTTGTTTTGGTTTTTTCAGTATCCAATGTTTTGAAGAGGAATGAAGTCGCAGGAGACAGGCTCACACATTTCCTCATGAAATAACTCAGTTTGTTTTCCTTCAATTAAGCATCTATGTAATTATTGTCAATTTGTGTGTGTGATATACATTTTTGTCCACACTACATAATGTATTTTAGGGAGTCCTAAATGCAGCACGTTCAATTCATTACGCGTACTTCTCTTTCTTCTTTTTTTTTCCCCCTTTAAAAAATGCCTCTTCAAATCAATACTTCGCATGATAACAATCCGGCAGCTTTTTCAGTGTCCAAATCAGATAAACAGAGGCAGCCAAATAATACCACCCAACAGGGAAAACACTATCCGACCAAATTTAACCATCCTGTCTGTCAACTAGATGAAACAAAGGCATCCCCTACGTGCTACAGGACCAGTACCCCAGGCAGCAACACTATCATAAACTGATCATGAAATGCCCAATATTTTCTGATAATACTTGCATGAGAGGACACATATTCATAAATATTGCCAAATAAAACAAGAAATGAGCTTCATGCCAACAAACCCAACACTATCAGCCATCACTGATTAAGATCATCCATCTTTTACTGGTAAAATCTGACTGTCAGAAACATCTATTTCAGTGAGCATACTCTTTCCACATCCAGCCCTATTATACACTTTCATGTGTCAATGAACACAACATCCACATCCATATGCATAAATGTGCATGACTTACCCCAGTCCGAGTTTGTGGTACAGCATATTCAAAAGGTTTATAAACTTCTGGGATTCAAGCTGGTAAATGGTCTACCCTATATGTTTAGCTGTTGCTCTGTAATACGACGCTGATTTTTCTTCCAATAGCTTTTGGCTTGAAAGGGAAACCCAATTTACCACCTAGCCACTATTATCTAAAGGCAAATTAGTAGAAAATGTTCCAAGCACTGTATCTGCAAGTGGTTAGGTAGGAGCATGTGCATTCATTTTGTAGCATGAAGCCTATCTCATAGATAACAACGGATCCTTATTTTGTGATAAGACTTGATCACTGTACTTAGGATAACCACTGGGGGACACAACTAAATATCTAATCTATAGAATAAATTTGAGAGAAAGTGACTAGTTAACACCATTGAAGAACCAAAATCTGTCAAAAAGGAGCAAGACTGTGTGAACAGAGAAGCGGCTTCCTCAAAAATACCAAATCATGCATTCTCACTTATTGAGATCCAGAATGTAGTCATGCAGAACTAAGCTACCATTAAGGAATTTTATACATGAAGGTCCAATGAAGAAGCAAATGACAACTTAATGAGTAGGCAACTGGATTAATCGATCGCCAGTGGAGCCAGATCAGAAGAAGAATGGATTCAGAGAACTTTTCCACCGCAAGGTGTTGATGAGATTGGTAGGAAATGACTTTTAAAGAGGACGACCATTAGGTAGAATTTGGCTCAGAGGAAGAGAAATAAATTATAGAAGATTTTCAGCACTATTCCACCATAATATGTGCCCAGAAGCCCTCGAAGGAGCTCCAAATAATGTGTACTACAACAATGCTACAGTTAACCAGATTTAGAACTTAGGAATCCTAACAACTGTAGAAGAGAACAGTTAATTGAATTTCAAGACCTTGACAGGTAGTAACGAGAAACATATTTAAACCAATTGGTGACATTCTAGTAACTTGAGGAGAATGCCGCAAATAGATTTAAACATTTACTTGCTAGGGAAAAGGAAAGTTCAGACTGAATGAGGAGGAGAATCTTCACCTGACAACTGGGGTCTTCCACCGGTTATTGTCTAGTTTAAAATAATCGATTGGATAAATAACAGCAGTATGCAGTAAATTCAAGTTACTCAAATTGTGCGATTAAAAAGAAAACAAATAATTGTTGAAATTTCCCAGGACCAACTGATGCCACATTTGAAATAAGAGCAGATAAGGGAGAATCAAGTAGCAGTAAAGTAACAACAATCTCCATACCTTTTTCTTTTCTGCCATAGATTTGAAAACGCCAAAAAAGATCTTCTTCACTATCAAGGTCATAACCAAGCTGTAATGTGCCAAGATTATGAAAAGTGAGTCTTAAAAGAAGTGTACTCAAACCTCTATGGAAAACCCGAAAAATGAGAAATTCACCTCCACAAGTTTCGCTATCGAAGTATGACATCCACTGCACAAAAAGGGAATGCAATAAATTACATGACATCAGAGACCGCATCAAATAACAGGAGTAGTATATCTAAAGGGTTTGAGAATTTTAGTGGCCCAAAATGAGATAAGATGGAAACAAAAGTTTTGCTATCCTCTTTATTTGCTTGCGCATTGTTTTTTTTTTTTAATTATCAATGATCAAGCAAGATAGACAACCTAATGACATACTAATCCTGCACATGAATGATGATTTTTGAGGCACCATAGAATGTGAAATACAAATATGAAAGTATTCTATAATATTGAAAACCCAGTGTCTGAGAATCTGCATATTGGAACTTGGGTACAAACTCTTCATTACGGTAACTTGTTTTGATTTTATATCTTAATARCACGTGCCTAAAATTTCTGACACAGTTCAATTTGTTATCGAAAGAAATGCTCAAGAAAAAGACATAAAAAACAGCACAAAGGAAATAAAAATCTACCTCGGAGAGAATGCTCAATGACACTCTGAAACATAAAATTTCTTTTGCTTTATGGAGTCACAGTAAAATAAATAAATGGACTTCGCTACAAAGACTATAATCATCAAATCTAGTTTATCCCTGCCTTAAACTAAACCAGGTAAAGCACGTTTGAAGTGCTCCAAAAACGACCAGATGGTCAGTTTCTTCATTAAAACTTTCATGTTCAATTGAAATCACTCCCTATATTGCAATATGATTTAGATTGTTGACCATGTCCTGTCAAATTGTTATATTATCTAAGTCATCTTATGTTAACTAAGTTGAATCTTCTAAATTGAAAAGTAAGAGTTTTATAAACAGTAGTAATTACTTTTCAAAAAGATAAAAATAAAATAATCAGTAGTAATTTCGAATTTTATAACTTCTAAACGTGTTAAAATTATATGCTGTAATCTTGGAGATGTTTGTTACCAAACAAATAAATGCAACACGTGGCCAGCCAAAATTTCATTTTACTATCTGAAAAGGACACCATGATAAGACCTTAGTTATCATGTAAATTCTTTTAATATAAGTTAGCAAATAGGCCGATCTCAGACTTGTCGTACGAAAGAAATGCAGCAYGACAGAGACGTTATTCTCTGCAGAAAGTGGGAAGGAAAATTGCCAGCCCAAAGAACCAAATGCCCCTGTACATCAAGAAGGTTCATATGTTCTCAATACATACATTCTAAAAGCTTAGCGATGCAGGCCGATATCTTTACTAATTTAGATTTATTAGGTTTCTGTGTAATTTAGAATGTTATTTAGTTTCCTTATTAACTACTTTGTTGGAGGACAAGATTACCTTTTAGGTTAGTATATTAGAATTAGACTTTATATGATTATCTTCTCCAGCCTTTTAAAAGGGATTTTTTCTCGCTCACGTTCATACAAAACAGCCGCTGGCATTCTTCTCAAGGGTTTGCTAAATTAGGATTTGTTGGTTTTTCCTTAAGAAAGAAACCATAGTTTTGACATGAAGCAAAGGTCCTGCCCTTCTGGCAACACTTAGTTTCTTCAATCGATAAGGAGATAGTATCATCTTCTTTGTTGCAAAGATATAAAGACAAACTGCAAGCCGAAAAACAAAATAAACATTTCAAAGTGCAAAATGTTTCGATGCTAAGGTGACCGCATACCTCAGTTTCCCAGGGACAAATCCAGATTCATTGGTTCCATGAAGCCCAATATCTTCAGGGGTTATAATCTCATAAGTACTTTTGTGTTTAAGCATACCATCCTACAACATGTTGGACAAAAAAGAATTAGAAACATAGGATTGCCATCAAACATGAAGGAAGTAGCATAGATATACGTGAGGAAAAGACTGGTGAGTCTCTAACTACATGGATTGGGAGGGAAGTGTTAAACAAAATAAAAAGAATGTCTTTGTTCATCCTCAGGACTGCAATAAGAGATAGAAAATCACTAAAAGAAAAATTGGAAACACATCCAGACCTAGACTTGCTTTCCTGGAATTATTTCACCTCCGGCTGCATATTGCTCCTTCAGGTGAAGACTCATTTGGCGAAACTACTGGGCTTCCGTGGGGCAATTCGTAAAAGAGTAAATTGGAGTAAAGTTTAGCCATAGTTTGGAGGAGTTTTTGGGCGGAGATAGTTATTTCTATTGGTGAATTTTCCAACCGCTCTTGGGTTGAAGTGGGAGTAGAAGAAACCGTTGAAATTCGATTTTTAAGTCTCAACATACAATACTGTGGAGGAGTCCTCGGGAAGCCATGGGAGATCCAGACAGGCGATTGCGCTGAAAAGGGAGTAGATAAGGCTTTCGTTTTCGATGATGTTGGTGGAAAGAAGAAATGACGTCGTCACAAATTGGTAAAAGCATCTCGGCGGGTTCTTCCACAGCCCAGCCCAAATAACTTATTGGAGTATTTCCTSGCGGTGTCTCAATGCGGGTCATACGGATGTCTTATTCGGTCTACAATAATTTATTTTACCGTAATGTAAATGACTGCTGGGACATTTAGATCTTTTCAATTGTGAGCCCACGAAAGTCAATACCGATTTCTTCGAACGGAATCTTGGGAAAATGCCATAAGGTAATCCTCCAGGTGTTGGAGAAGAAAGCATTCATACAGCAAACCTTGGTGCAAGAGTAATTGGATTCAGATAGAACTAGGTTAGAATATGAACCTGGAAACAGCATTTTTGCAGGAAAGTTGAATAATGATACACAGACAATCACCCAAAGTAGAATAGCTTTCTGTAAAACTCCAAAATGGGTTAAAGAATTACTGATCTAATGAATCATTTGATAATTTAGGGATGATACTTTAAGGGTCATAGCCAAAGCTGCTGTTTCCATCTCTCGCTCTCTCTCCAGGATGGTACTCATCTCTGCACTTACATAGTGATCTATGGTATGTTCTGCTGATTTACATTATAGAAGCTCCAAGGAATGAAAGAGTTTGGGTTGGTTTTCGTTGGCTCCAATGGCTGCAGAGTTGTTGAATGATAGACTACCCGATGCAGCACTTATAACAGTGAAAGAAGAAGAGAAGCACTGAAGCAGGAGGCATGGCAGAGCTTTTACCCTATCATCCCCTCCCTTCCCTTGTCGAAACATGTACTCTATTGAAAAAGTCTTAATGGAATTTCCCAGCCTCGGATCTCCMAAGAGCAAGGTTCGAAGATGGATAAAGTTAATAGAGCTATGATATGTATGAGACCCAAGAATTTAATCAGAAAATATGATTGAAGAGTTTGAGATATTATTCCATTTCATAGATCAAAGTCATATACCAATAAACCAAACAACATTCATGAGAATCATTTTGCATCCATTCCCATTCTTGGCCTTAAAATGCCCGAATTGAATACCTTGTACATTCTACTTAAAGTACAGCCATTTCCTCAGGAAGAGACAATTGTGTAGCCAATGACTTGTAGACTGTTGGAATGGGACAGGTATTCAATTATCTCCTTGGTGATCAACCTAGGCCAAAGCCAACCTTGGAGGCATCCATTCTTTCCTCATTGCCATTTCATTGATCTGGTCGAAGATGTGGATATTACGCTCACCTTCCTTCGAATGGAATCTTGGGAACATGCCGTAGAGAGAGTAAGAATGAGCATCATAAACTGAACCTAGAGATCCAAAAAAATAAAACAAAAAAGTTTGACTTAACTAATGCAGCAAGGCTTCAAGTATTAGAAACGGAAAATAATAAAGCCCTTCCCTCTCTTGGAGACAWAACTTTCATACAGCAACCTAGGTYKAAGATAACGGTATTCAATTAGAACTAGACTAGAATATGAACCTCGAAACAGCACTTTTGCTGGAAAGTTTGTTTCCTGCCCAAAAGATTGGTGGGACAGTTAGTCACCCCAACTTATAGAGCTTAAGATCCTCACACAATTACACAGTGGGGTTCAAAGGTTCGAAGCTCAGCTCAGCTCAGCTCATGCTGTTGCTATGCCTAATAAGAAAGTTAAACTGTTCTATCCTTCAGTTATAATTCATCAGCCCAGTATAAATATAGCCACTCCACTTGACATAGAAGAATCAAACACATAATTTAGTGATTTTTGATCTGGATATTTGTAGGATTGCCTCAAGTTTTCTTACCTGCTGCTTATAGGGCAAAATGGCATACAACTTTCGTGGTACAAGCGTACTTMAAGAAAATATGGTAAATGCATACTTCATAAGACTTGATTATTATTGCAAAATTTAATACAACATATTAAAAGAAAACCTGCAATTTGACACCTTCATGAGTCTCATATACAAGAGCACAAAACCTTAAGTGCAATTATCAATGAACATAACAGTGTGTACAGACTAAAAACAACAAACGATTCTCAACAGATTACCCAATGAAATGTGGTCCAAAGAAAATGTCATAAGCTATGAACACAACATAAGTTGATCAAACAAAATAATATAGTGTCATGTTCATATGAATACCAGCTTAGATTTCATTTTACATTCTCATACATATACCAACAAAAACATTATGCACAATTTTGATAGATATGATCTGTGAGATATTGATATCATAAACAAATACAACAGACACAACTTTGTCCTCTATGAAATTTAACAAATAAAAAGATCAGACAAGAGTGTAAAGAGAGTAGGGATATATAGAGCCGAGTACAACGATTTATGGTAGTTTGTTCCCTTCCAGTAAGATCTACATCTACTACCCTAGGCTTCAACCTCAGGATTTCAACATTTCCACTAACTTGGTCTTCTTCCCAACTCAATGGTGGTAAGACCCCAAACTAATCTTACAATGAAGAACCTCTACTTCTTGGGCTCGTCAAACCTTGAATTGATATTTCAAAATACCTTTAGTAACCCTTGTTCTCTCTCAGGAGAAAACTCTTCTGTACAAGTTTTTTCGAGCATTTAAGTAGTTGTTTTTAACTTCTCCCTCTTCACAAGCTCTTAAGTAGTGGTGTTAAACTTCTTCCAAGCAAACAATGGCTTCTCCTGAACCGAACCTGCTTATTGTTTTCAAATACACCAAGGTTTTAACTCTTGTTCAAACACACACACAAGGGTCAGCCTGACAAATGGGTTTTATGTCCACTTCCATCATCACAAGAGATGTTGAAGAAGAAAATTAGAACACATCACCCAAGCATAGATATTAGAAATGAAAGCAACAATTCTCAAGATTTAATTACCATGTAGAGCTCAAAATGTTGCTAAGAGAGATGGATTGAGTACATTTCAAATGATTACTTGCAAGATAAAACTCTAAAAATATTAATATCTCATCTAAAAGATGTGCCTTATATATATGTAAAAGTTATTCCTTCAAAGAATTTTTTTCTTTATTTTTAAGAAAAAGGTGATACTTGATTTCTAGTTGCAAGAAGTTCTAACGTATGATTTTTTGTTTCTTCATTCCATTTCTGCATCCAAAAGCCTCAGGTCATGAAATTTTGTGCTCAATTGGACGTCCAAAAATCTCAGAATTGCATCTGAATCTAAGGAGCTCGAGGATACATATATGAGTTTCTCCAAGTCCAAAAGAGTATCATAACCTCTGAAATCCTTCTTAGAACCTTTCAAGAACCAAATGATATTATTTGGTCTTAATCTTCAAAATATGAAATCAAGAGGCAAAGCTCCTGATAGGATTTAAGAAAAATTAAATCTTGCTAGTAGTTTTAACTTTACTACACATTAAATCTTTTGGTAGTTTTTATCATGCTGCAAAACCATCAGAAGTTCAATTTTATTGCATTTGTAATCTCATGAACTTTATGTGCAATTAATTCCCCTGAACTTTACTTTTGTAAAAGAATTTAATGAACTTTTCCTGCTTCACTGAGCCAAAAGCCATGAAGGTACGGAACAGACAACAGAAACAATAATTTTGAAAATTTTTGCAATAAAAAAAGAAAAATAAAAGAAGAAAACAATACCACGAGTGTATGAAAAACATAAACAACATTTTAGAACTAATATAAACCTTAACCCAAAAAAAATAGAAACTTGAAGTAACAATGTATTGGCGAGGAAGCGAGGAAGCTTTGACAGAAGTTAGGATGAGCTATGACATGGAGTATACTAATGTGTACTATTTACGGAATCAAGCCAAGAGATSGAATTAGTGAAGTTTGTATTCAGACCTCTAGAAATCTCTATAGTAACACTAATGTATCTTGAAAATGTACCATTAACTTTCTGAAATATTTCCTAAGGATTCAAAACTCATTCACTGCCACTGTAGTCCTGTTCTTCTACTTTTCCACAGAAATCTGCTCAAGTAAGTTATGGACTAAGACTTGGCACCTACCTCACTAGATATCAATTCAAATTCAAAACATCTGCATGTGAACCAGTGCAGTGGACTAGAGAATGACCATATGAAGAAGCTTCATAGGTATATCCTTTGGTTTAGAAATGACTTCTGCATATTGTAGGTCCAAGAAACAACTAAATTTCACAGAAAATAGTGAGCTCCCCTACCCTGAATTAGAGGAATATGGACTCTGATACTATCTCGCTCATCTTCATAATAAATCTATTTTACTCTACGATGGCAGGTCAGCACTAGCAGTAACACRAGCCAACTGCTGGAAATCAAATATACTCTCCTTCCCCTCCCCAAAACTTTTGTCCACTTTTAAACTTCAACTACTACTGGGACACTGATAATCATGATCAACTAAAAGTTTAGGCAATATCATCAATTTTACTCATGATATGGAATAATAGATAAATCATGTCACGATGGAAGGAGTACTTACAGATGTCACAGTGAAAGCAAATAGGATGAACACAGTTCTTGAAGAAGCTGCCCATAACTTGAATAAACCCTTGAGCGTTTCATGATTCCAACACTTAAAAAGCACTAGCATAGATATCAAAATATGAACGTGACCAAATAAGGAAAGCGGGCACATGGAACTTCCTGATAAAAGACCCTTTTCCAGACACAGTTGAATAAAACTGTTTCTATTTCCTAGGTATTTATCAAGAATTACTTCTATTTGTGCTTATGTAATTTTACACTTGCATAATATTTTAGCAGGAATGCATATTTAGTTTAACAATTATTTGGAGAAATGGATTCTGCATTCACCTTAGATTGATTAATAAATAATCATTAAGATGAAGCCCCCAATCCATAAATATAATTTCAATAACTGTGTTGTCATTATTGCTTAGACTTTTTACTCTTTCTGTCTCATTTTCAGCCATGGTGAATTCTACAGAAAGTGTCAAGAAAAAGTTATGTTTGACCATGACAGGTCAGCTTTAACAATTGGATTTCCATAGATGCCCCTTGTTTGAAATTTCTCATGTGGGTTATAGGGAGATGCGGACTCTAGGCTTTTTACTGATTTTAGTTGGGGAATTAAAATCAAACTGTATCAGTTGCTTCTAGATCACTCTGCAATGAGTTTTGAACGATTTCAAATCAAAATTAAGGTTTATAGAACAAACTAAGTTGCATAATTGTTATTTAATGCTGTATGACTCAAATTGTTTAATTTCTTATTAAATATTTTCTCTCCCAAAAGGAAAGTTCTACTTTCCTTCGACAGTTTTCCAAAATTATAACCACTTTCTTAAAATAGACATYCTTATCATCTTCCAGCATTAGCCTCCCCTAAAAAGAAAAGAGTTGAGGTGACACTATTATCACATAGAAGGCCCATAAAACTCAGTTAAGGTTAAGGTAATAGGATTATGATTAAAAGCTTTTCTAAATTTGAGAGTTAAGTCAAGATGGACGTACATTTCGGGACAGGGAATATAGTAAATGACCACACATAGCTGCCAGGCTTGCAAGTTCTGTTCGCTGAGTGTTCAACTTGTCTCTGAAATATGGCCTGTTTGGATTTGTTCTAGAAACAATTTTGTAATTTG
Organism: Rhazya stricta; assembly: GCA_001752375.1. NCBI lineage: Eukaryota > Viridiplantae > Streptophyta > Magnoliopsida > Gentianales > Apocynaceae > Rhazya > Rhazya stricta. The sequence goes on from MEJB01000033.1 coordinate 264,709, forward strand.
GAATATATGAACAACGATGAAAATGTGTTGGTTAGCAATTCTCAGGAGCAGAACATTCAAAAAATAAAGAATAACTTAAACATTAAAATAACAGAAAATGGCCCTCCTCTCTAATCTAGATTCACATATTCCTGCTAGTTGCTACCCCTTAGACCACTCTAGAGGCCTCACAGCCAGCTCAGACAATCTGTGAACCTTATAACATATGCCTTCCTTACCTTCCAATCTAGGTGCATCCACCACCTTGCCTCCCCCCCTCGCCCCACCCACAGCAGCCCGTCTCGCAACTTATTTTAAGGAAAAAAMATCTCATCCCCTGTCATACAACCACCCTACTCTTTCCCAACAATTGCAATATGCACCCTTGTTTGCCTTCTATGCATCGTATGGGATCTACATGCCTACTTTATACCTCCGTTTGGCCCTCTTTGCACCCACACCCTATTCCAGATGCCCACTTCTGTCCATTTCTATCATCTCCGGTGAATGTTCTTCATGCACATTTTTTGGTAGATCCAGCCAATGTGTACAAAATTTTAAAAAGTTACAACAATAGTTTCAAACACTTAGAAAACACTATTCATAATTTTTTTAAAAATATTATTTATAAAATTAAAAGAATAATAATAATAATAATAAACAGAACACCCTATAAGCAATCCAAATGGCCATGAGTAGAGAGTAGAAGAGTAGGACATATGAGAGAGGGTCACATCAAATTGGTATTTGACACAGATTTGGCCTTTGTTAAGAATCTGTGCTGCCTTCCTAACCTAACTGTCTCTAACAAATTATGGGACTAAATTTAACACTATCTAATTGAGCATTAGAACAAACAGTTAGGTCGTTTGCGAGCCTTTCCGATTTCTAAGCCAAAGAGATATATGCAAAAGATTTGGAGCCACTCAATATTTACTGACTTCAAGAATACTGGGAGTATGATTCCCATAGGTTACATGAAGAAGTTTACTAGCAAGAAAATGTAAATTAACTCACACAGGTAATGCTAAATATACAAACCAATATTGAAAGTACCTTTTTAACTACTTTTACACACAAAAGTGAGAAAAGTGGMAACAGTCTTATTTTAGTTAGTCCAATACTAATGCAACTTGGATAGTGATTCAATCTACTACCAAGAACTAGTTATTAATAAATGCAGCAAATCATGCCCCATAAGTCAATAACAACAAAAGATACCTTCAAACTAACACTCCAGCTTCCAGTAGAATCTCTTGATCAGACAATTTACAGGATCCACCACCCGCAGACATAAAACTTATTGCAGCAACTCAACCATCAAAAGGGAAAGCTTTGCATCATGTATCATGTATACATTGTTTCTAATCTTTGGTAAGCTGTTTGAAGTAGCGATTACAAATCATATTCTGATTTTAGAGTTTCCAAAGCATCAAAGGACATTCAGTGATTTAGCTAAGTGAGAAAATATCCAGTCCTAGAGCCTTTCTTTTACTGTTAGGAAATTCAAGAATAACGGTATTAAGACATTGTTTTTAGGGATGTTTTTACATTATAAATACCTGTATAATTCTTGTTGACCGGATAYAGTTGATGAACAATTATGACTTAAGTAGTTGGGTATCTTCTGGCTTTCTACCTATATTTGATGCTGCCCCACATTAAGAGGTGAATCCTAAAGTGGCTTGCATAGAACCCAATTATGTCATAACTTTATTTTTATCAGTCAATTGCTGTTCACAGGCTATATTTTACTACTCAAACCATAAAATAATCATTTACTCCCTCTATTTCTTATTGTTCTTTGTCTTGAATACTCCCCTTMTCCCTCAAACATCCCTCCTTTCACTTCAAATGAGCTCATAAATTCTCTCTCATCCATACTTCCACTGCTTGTTGCAAGACTACTTTACCCCAAGTTCATCCTGCAACAAGCAGTCCCATTTCTAGAACAAGTAAAATGTTCCCAAGGAACTGAGAACATCTTGAAAAGTTTAAAATAACCTCACACTTAAAATACATCTGACAGGCGCTCCGAGGCTTCATGACCGTATGTCAAAACATTAAAATATGAATTATGACATACCAGAAGATCAATCATCTTAAACTACAATCTATTTGACACTTACATATGATTTGTCATACACCATGAATATTTGCAGTCATACGTTTGCTTTTAGAATATAAAGTCAATCATCATTGCTATCCAATCTTTGAGCTGTTTCTACAGATTATAGAAGATTAATAGGTAAACTTTTCACTCTTGGGAAATCACTTCCGTACTGCAAGCTAGAGCCTCATGAATGTCAATTAAAAGAATAAATGATGAAACTGCACCAGAACTAGAGCTTCACATATGTGGACAACCAGAAAATACTACCGTTGTAATGTAACAAGTATGTACAGTAAAATAGAGGGGAAAAGAACATTTCTATTGAGACATTTTATATAAGAAGACAATTGTACATCATCCTTAGGCTCAGAACATTAAGGCCTCAATGTAGAATAAATTAAGTAAAATGAAGCTGATGAGAAGAATTGTTTGAGCCTCAAGTCAAAAGCTCAGAAAAATTTACAGGAAATGAGAATTACAATGATGGGGCAACAAGGTGAAACTGCCACCAGAGAGAATACAGGTCTTCAAGAGGGTCTCACATGGCACAACATCACCGATAAAATTTTTCTGCATAAGATCCAAATGAGGCATCAGTACAAGAAAATGATGTAAGGGTTTATGACAGAATAGTTAAACAGAGCWGAATTTTTGAGGTAACTTGACAGAAAGGATGCKAGGCTTCAAASTAATGGAAGTAGATACATGAGGCATAACCTCAARTGCTTTAAGGTATATCCTATAAGAATCTTGAAGATTYAAGATATGGGAATAGAGAAGAGTGAGGTGTTGGTGGACAATAAGATACTTGAAATATGCGGTACTTGGAAAGAAAGCAGCAACATATCTTAAGAATCACTACTTGCGGATCACAAAATTGGCCYTCAAATCAGCAAAACATCTTCTCCATAAAGTAAATTATTTGCTATTCTTCTGAAATTTTTGGGCCATGTAAGCATATGCTAAAATAGATAACTTATCATTCTCATCCCGGCTAATGAATTCAGACTAGCATCTAGGTTAACATCTCTTTTATCATCTCTGGTATAATATCAACTTCTTAGCTCCTTAGTATGGTTACTGAGAATCAGTAAATCTGAGAGTTTCTCTACTGACAAATAAAAGAAAGGAACTATTGCTGAGTCTCGCTGTAGCAGTAAGATTGATCAATTGAAACTGCAAGATAACCAGTTTAATATACCGCAATGCTTTCAGTTTCAAGGGGAAACTCATGTACASCTAAGGCTTCCAAACCCKGATGCAGGTGTCCACTTTTAGGAAAAGAGAAGTTTCATCCCAGCACAAAGAAAATATAATGTCTCTATTTGTTTGGATAAACAGAACCACACAAGAGAAAGATTTCGAAGGGCCAAAATTAGACAAGGATTGCTGACCTCTCATTCTCCTCTCCATTCAATCAACTCGCTGCGCGGTACATAGAGTTTTGCAGCTCGTTCCTCAGCTTCCGGATCATTAACTACACCCCGGCATCTCGGGAAGCCACAGTAACATGCAAGTTGTTCATCAGTTGCAACAAATCTGAAATGCAACCAATGAAAGTCACGAGATGAGTAAAAAATTACCACAATGGAGTAGAAAGGGATTTCGACAGCAAGACAAATTATGAACCTGTAATCATATGTCAACTCTTCCCATTGTGTAATATCCCTTTTGGCAAAGATGATTATGTGTTCATCACCATTCACGCTTATTACTCTCGAATAGCAATTTGGCTGCATCAGGATAGCTTTATCAAACAAAAACAGCAACCATACCGTGGAATGATCTTAAGAAATGATAGAAGTACGAGTAACGCACACACAACATTGCAGGAAAACAGGAAACTCAAATAGCATACCCTAAGTCAAAGTTACTATCCATAACGGGGAGGTTTTCTCACTTCCTCTCTCTCTCTCTCTCTCTCTCTCACCCCCCCTCTTCTTCCACCCTCTCTCCTTTTTCTGAGAACTGGGGGAATCCAAGTTGATTCCAGGACAAATTATTCAGAAGTACYCCTTCGAACTCRAATCATTTGCAAGCATATGGACTAGGATAGATCACTTGACACCTTGATAATTCATCAAATATCTGACATTCTCAAATTAACTTGCCAGCAGTTCACAAACTCATTAGCTCTAAATAAGCTTCGACTGCTAAAACCTACCCCTAATGTAAGTTAAAGGAGTATAAAGAATCCCTGAATGGACGAAAGCAAACCCAAACTGCAGAGAAATTATTCTGACTATCATCCACAAAAATCGGTGATGTAGCATAAGTCAGCATTATTCTATTGTTTGACAAAGTCCAACAAAATATATATAGTTAGTAATTTAGCAGACAAGCCCAGATACGTGATCTGAGGGAGTTCGAAGAAAATCAACTCTACAAAATGACAAAGCAGCTTGGTGAAATACCGCCAGAGCCATGAAGGAGTTAGAAGGACAAAGCAATATCAATAAGCAAACCCTACTCTCCCACAGCATAGCTATGCTAGAATATTATCAACCATCAACAGGCACCAACTGATAATTTCCTGACTGCAACATTAGTCATCAACATGTACATTTGCAGTTGAATCTCCCCTCAAACAATCAGGAACATAGATAAAAGAAACCAGGCATGTAATGCAAATGCTATATAGTATATATCTTCCTCGTTCTCTTCCCCACCCACCCCCAACCCCCAAAAAAAAAAAAAAAAAAAAAACGACTAAGTGCATCTAAACTTTGAAGGTGATGGAAGCACTAAAATCTACACTAGACACAAAATTTAAGCACTGGAAATGTATAAGCCATTTCAGATGCCAGAAAAATCCAGTTCCACTACCGTAGGCAAACCACCTGCTAATGCTCATAGAACCCAGTCTCCATAGGGCACAGAAGATTGATAAAGAAGATACTCCTCCACTTAGAAAGTGTTTATTTCCCATTGAGCAACCAGAAAAACAACCACATACCACCTCAAACCATAACAGCTTTCACATGATCCTAAATGAAAACAAATAAAACTCTTTTTAAAAATAAAAAAAGATAACATACTTCGCATGAATGATTAATCAAATGTGCTATGCTTCCTGCTCTTGTGGCATCAATAACACGCTCATCATTAATTCGAAACATGTAGGTTCCAGCACCCTGCATGTTAAAAAAAAAAAAAAAAAGTAACAATGAAAAGAAAATGTTACTTTAAGAAGCTTTATTTCTACTGAAATGCTGCCACAATGATGTGAAGACAATTATATGAAACAGTTAAAGCATAGAATAAGCATATATCTGGATAAGCTTATCAGCAAGTATGTTAAATTCACCGTTTGTTCTTAGCAGACCCACAAGCAAATCCGTTGTCCTAAAGGCTAGAGTCCTAAATTGAGAAGAAAGGTAACTGTACTTACCACCAATGAGTTGTATATCAAGTGCTCTCTTCGATCAGCTATGGAAGGTCTGACAAGTTCACCAGTATATTCAATTACCTAGAAGTTAATACATTAACCAGTTCAGGTACTCAAAGGTTTCAGGAAAAAGGTCTAAGAAACATCGCAATCATGCTAACTCACCATGTCTCCAGCCTTATGGGGATGTCTTGCAAAAATTCCGAATCCATGTATTCCAGATTTTCCTGGAGATAGTGGCATTCTTAAAAGGTAAATCGAAGTATATATACAAAGAAATGAAACAGAGAAAATATTATCTAACTTCAATTACATACACAAGTCATACAACAAAGAAGACATTAGACACAGAATTTCTGAAAAAGAATAGCACAGGATGGAAATTAGATTAGAAATTAACTACTAGATATCCAGAGAAGTAAAGGAGAAAGAGAAAGGGCGACAGGACAGTTGAAAGACAACAAAAAGGCAATTCTACTAGATACGGTGCATGTTATGATTAAAAGATTTTAAAACAAAAAGTTAGATTTTTGAAGAGTTGCTAAGCAATTGTTCCACATTATATACACAGGAAATGAAGAGGGGCTCTTAATATTAGTCTCAAAATGCTCATAAGATCTCTTTTCCTTCCCATTTTGGTCCTTTARAAATGGGGTGCCTAATAAGAATTTTTTGAGTACTCCAACTCCTCCCTCTGTGCAAACGCACATTTCTCCCTTGCCACTCAAACTCATTTAAAAACTGTTCTTTTAATCAACATTGAGAATCAAGTACAGCACCATCGAAGGCTATAATAAACTCAAAAGAATTCGAAAGAAATGCAAGAAAGTGCACCAGATAAATCAGAAAGATAAAAGCATAAAATCCATTTAATCATATAAACTATAAGGAAAAGAAACCACCAAAATTTCCAAGAAATCCCTGACATTCTAAATTATCATAATGGAAGATTCTGGTAGTGTTGATATTTTCATTCTAAAAGGAAATTGCATATTACATACATGCAGTTAAGCTTTAAGAAATTGCTTACCAAATGCAAGCCTCTTTCTAAAGGTTTCCCTCATGTATCTGTACTTTTCAGCCTTTGAAAGGATGCCCCCAGAAGCATCAAGCTTAGAGATTTTCATATTGTGAAGGTCAACAGAATATTCACAGCCAGCACGTTTCCTGGAAGAGACATTGCTGCCAAAGGGATCATGATGGCTGAAGCCACCAACCAAATGTGGCCTGTTCTCCACATATAAGCGCTTCAAGGATGCGGCAGCAAGGGCTTCWGGTTCCTTCCTTCCTCTTCTCCCAAAATGATTGTAAGGTTCTACAAAAATGGGGCCAAGAAAGGATAATGAGTCCAAATATAAATGCTTCCAGGTTTCTAACTTAAGCCTCTTTTCTTTAAATATTTACAAGAAAATATACCCTCTATTAAGGTAAAAGAAATCATGAGAACGACCTTCAACCCTCAAATATCAAATCCACTAAAAGAACGGTTAAATTTATAATATAAGACTCAGAAGGCTTCTCAAAAACCAATCAGACTACCACTAGGACTAGGAATTCATATTTGTGAAACAAATGCACTGACGACTAGAGAAGCCTAATGCCTTGAGCTAGTTAAATCCATGACAACTCCAATTGGTACTACAGAAGTTCAGGAGTTCAACAAGTTTCCAGAAAAATTCTTAATGTAATATCACCTGTACGGGCACAACCAGAAGGATTTATAGGAGGTGTGTAATCTGAAAAGTCAAAGGCTTTTCTAATACGTTCTTCAGCAGCTGGACGCAAATTAGATGGGGGCCTATGCCTCTTGCAGAAAGATAGCAAACGTATGCACTGATCCTCTTCATCTTCATCCAATGGAATCAAATGCAACCTGTCCTCATCCTCAAGCTGAAAATTTTGCAAACAAATATTTCCTATTACCTATGTATAAAATGATTATAGATATTTGATATATTAAGAATTAAAAAAAATACCTCCACACAAAAGCCCGCAGCACGTGCACATAGAGGATGATATGCTACACGACAAGAATTGTTTGAGCACTGCAAATCCCCAGAAAGAAATAAATGTGGCAAACTAATGATGTTTCAAAATTTTATTAAACATAAATCATGGTGAACAGACAGCAGCCACATGGTCCCTTCTCAAAGACCATATTTATTCCCAAAGAACGAGGAAAGTGAAATGTAGGACAAAATGAAAAAGAAGAGGAGAATACACCTATTATATGATAAAGTGAATTATGATCAGATGTCCTGACTTATGTTAAGCAGAAAATCCTGAAAGAACATGTCCGCTTACTGTAATTTGTGCACTATAACGTATTGAGGAGAAGGGACCATAATTTCTCAATTGACATTTACTACACTGCAAACCATATTTGTTTGTGCAACAGTATGCCACTTAATCACCACAAGTAAATTTATTATTGGTTGAAACTTTGTTACCAATCTTTCAAGCATCTTAATGCAGAACACACCCACCCCCACCCACAAAAAAAAAAAAAAAAAAAAAGGTAAAAACCCAGGGGGTATATTTTCCTTCAATTGGGAAAAATAACTCAGTAATATCAACAACAGACTATTCAAAGTATTCACTCGAACAATGAAACAAGGTGGATTTATGACAAGTTGATTATGTAAGTTCGACCAAAACTGGAAGAAGCCATAAGTCAACATAAATTAATGAGTTGAAAAAGATGGGAAGAAATGTATAAGAAATGGCCCAAAACAGATGAGAACTTGTTGACAACAATTGAAATGGTTTGTAAATGGAAATGTTGACTAGCACTAAAGTGTCCAGATTCCAAAGCTCAAGTTATAACATATGCTCTCCCTTTTTAATTAAGGGAAACACTAAATAACAGTCTAGGCACATTATAAATATACAAGTACACATGCACAAAGTGAAGATTAAAATAAGTAGTGTTTTCAAGGAAAAGAAAATAGAGAAGATAAGAAGCAAAAGCACACCTGAATACAAGCTCCATAAGAAACACCACAGATGCTACATAAAAGTTTCCAGCGGTCCTTCACAAAGAGAAAATAAAAAGAAGCTTACATATGAGAAAACTGTCTCAACACTTCCATAAAACCAGGAACAATAGAAGGTCAGATAAAAACCAGGTTTACTTCTTTACTTCTACTTCTAGGCGGAAGAATAATGGCCGTTCTAAAGGTTTAGAGGGAAACCACTCAGTGATGGTTAAATCTCATCTTCCAAAAGATAATAAAGAAACAAACTTTCCAATGAAATGGAAATCTGCCAGTTGACAAAACAAATATACATTCAAAGGGACAATACCTTATTTATTCTGCTCAGCCCATCAATTGGCTCCATTTTCTTGATATCAGATAAGCAAGTTTCTAAGAGGAACAAAAAGAGGAAGTTAGGTAAACAATCCATGGCACCAAAATGCATCAYTATCCAGATAGACAKAGGACCTGGTATCCATATTGCGCAAGCAAGATGAGCCCAGCGACCATCTGTTGTAGGCTTCATAGCGCCTCCTAGATAAGGTCAATTATATCAATTCATGAATATCGTTCTTCTAACAAATGTCCATCAGAAACTCGAGCAAGGAAAAAGGGGAATAGGAAAAAAACTGGAAGAAAATTACCAGTGACAGGACATAGGCAGCAACGAGGGGGAAATTCAGGAGCCCCTGGACGACACAAGTTGCATAACCAAAGGACCCCATCCAGAGGCTCTAATTCACCATAGCATCTAGCATGAACCTACACAAAGATTATTATATTTGTAACCATCAAAGTGGTTCTGAGTGCATAAAAACAGCATGATGAAATCCCTTCCATGTAAAAAATTTAAAATGGAAAATAAACATTAGCACAAATATCAATCAGCGAAAGTGTAATTTTACAAAAAAACTACAAGAGTTACAAGTACTTCAGGCATGTTGGACAGGCAAAGCACATTTTTTATAATTTATACCTATCAACTTTTTCCTTTTGTTTCTTCTTTGATAACTAAAATCTGTTCTCAGCTAGATTTTCTGGATTGTTCCCAGGAATAGTTACCTTTTTGTCGGCAAGACTTGTCTACAGTGCAACTACTAAATATAGTTAACACCCTTGTCCCCATACCATAGGTTGAGAGCTCAAATCTCACACATCCCCCATTTGCTAAGTTTTCCTCCCTCTCTACATTAGATAGTCCCTACCCCACCTCCTCTCCCCCCTCCCCACCAAAAAAGAAAAGAATTTTAAAGGAAAAAATCAATTTATATTTAAGATAATAATTATATTTATGATTTATTTTTAAAAATACATATTATTTATAATTTTTTATGTATTATTATAATAAAAACTATAATTTTGTTGTATGAAAGGAAAAACAAGAAAAGGGACAAAAGGGTCCGTCTTCTAGGATGGAATAGGGAATTAAACTCATAATTGTCAAAGTAGAAAAGAAACACAAATCCAGTGTCGGGATCCCACAAAATGAGCATCTACTATCAACTCGAACAATAACACAAGCACCGACACACAAAAAGGAGCAGCAGCACCAAACGAAACAAATGATTTATGCAAATCCACAAGAAACTTTACTAAATTAATGTAGAAGTAGAAAATGATGCACTCTCTGTTTCAATTAGGAAATTGTTTCAGAATATATGTGCAAAATTGAACTGCCTAAGAGAAAAAAGTGCATTTCAGGTAACTAAACAAAATCCAAAGCTAAACAACATTACATATTGAATGGAGAACACATTGGCCAACAAGAGAGAGCAAAKATTTACCATCATTCTGCATTTCTCACACTGCAAAAACAGATTGTTCTCGTACTCCTGGAAACAAGATAAAAGAAAATTTCATAACAAGTAGAACCAAACCATTCTAATCGCTCTGTTTGGAGAAAATATCAAACAGATGAATGCATGAATAACTTGGTCATAGAGGGTAATCCCTACACCAATTATCAATAATGGACCATTTAACTTAAGATAATGCATGATCGTTCAGAAGAACTTTGTCTGTCAAAGAAGGAACTCAAAGATTCATAAATTGGCAGGAAAAACCGTGAAAAAGATGCCAAGCTTGATACCTCATCCATATGGCAAACATTACATTTATCAAGGTCTCTCCATGTAACATCAACAGGCCTGTAACCAGGAGGATGGTCTTGACATTTAGCAGTAGCCATCTTTCGGGCTTTTGAATGGAATCTCGAAGTCGATAAGTCCTGTCAATACCATATAAAGAAACTTAAGCAAGAAATAGAAAGACATTAAGTTAGATTAATTTGCAGTTTCTTTCTCTACTAGTTCATAAGGTTACTGATGCCATGTGTCTAACTCCATTTGTTTCATAGATTACAATCTCTCCCATAACTGTGACTCATTGAATATATCCAAATTTACCTATTAGGTATATAAATATGATGGATAAAAGTGGTAAATAATCACATGGAAAGACATATTATGGGTACAAGCAATCACTGAAGCACTCGCTATACAAGATTCCACAGGTCAATGGTCTCCATAATTTGGATTCAGAATAACCGCATATTGGAACGACAACCAAATTCAGAGCAAGATATCAGCATTCATTAAGAGTTTCCTGAGTTGTGGTTAGATGTGTAACTTATTGGGCACCAGATATGGCCGAAATGTTGTCTAAACATCAGACGCATTTTGAACAATTACAACCCCATGACCTTACATTCTATAACACCTTCCACCTGAAATAGCAGAGTATTATTTTAGATGGAATTTCATTTAGAAGATATTCCTACTTRCTTCAATAACTTTATAATACTCGAATACCCAAGAAGTACATGGACTAGGATAAGAGTGCTTGCAGGTAGAACTGAAAACACAGAATAATCCTCAAACACACTTCTTTCTCTATTCTACCAAAAGAAAGAAGTGAAACACAAAAAGGAGAAGAGGAACTAGAAATGCAATCTCAAGAAATCCAATCCATGGATCAAGATATTCCTCAGCTCCATTTTAACAATAAAAGATACACCTAACTAGAGTCGTAGACCAACTATAAAATCAGCTCCAGCCAAAATTGCCAAGAAAATGTTTGCCATGGTATACTTGACAGCCAAAAACTATACTTAAGTACAACCAACTAAAAATGAGCCACAAACAGATTATATATATCTATGGACTCCCTCTATCTTTTTCCTTTGTTTGAACAGTAATTTTAGACTGCATATCATTTGGCAGTTTCCTTTTTTTATAAACTAGCCACTACCAGACAATACAAAGAGCAAAATTACCACAAAACGAGAAACAATCCACATTCCATTTTTTGTAACATTGCATGGTCTACTTTATGCAAGGAAGGGACAAATCCTTCTTCCTGGCAATCAATTCAACACTATTAAAAGCATCAATGGCAAGAGGACTTTCCTTTTACACARATCACCAACACGATACTAATTACTTGTTAGTTGCCCTCTGTTCCAAAGAGCAACGAACTTAAGGTTCACTATCATCAGCAGATCCAAGATAACAGCATAGCATTTAGATTGATAAAATAGAGACACATCCACACCAACAACCAACTCAAACCTTCTTTTTTTTTTTTTTTTTTCATTTTGAAAGCAGACTTTACTAGATGAAATCAGTGCAAAACAAATATAAAGATGCATTACTCTTTTACAACCAGATCATCGGAACTTAAAAAAGAAAAAGCAACAAATTATGAGCTTTAAACAACAGCCAACTCATACTTAAAGAGCATGTTCCACAATCTAACACATTAGCACCCAAAACTGATACAAGCATTTTTTCTGAATGAAGAACACAACACAACTTTAGTAGGCAGTAAAAACAAACATRCAAATACCAATGTGTCTCGGAGTCCGTTTGAAGAGATTAATAAACGTGTGTCAMGTATGAAAGAAAGAGTGTCGGAATCTTACAAATAAGGGATGTAACGTATTTTGGATACCTCTATCAGTTTTGAAATTTCAGGATGGGAAAAGCCAAACATGTCAACACCAGATTCAAAAACCCTTTCGGATCCATCTGCTGCTTTTAATCCATCAGGCTGAATCTTCCTCATTCTTTTGTAAATTTTATTCCAGCAAGCAGATGGAGTGGCTCCGCTGAACTGTAAAAGCAAATGCACAAATCAAAGTCAAACAAAAATTACCCAAATCAATCGTAAATTGTCAAACATCAATCAACTAAAACTATTATAAATGATATACTGCAACTACTTTGATAAGGAAAATGTAATCGCCCTGTTCCGAATCTAGATCTGTATTAGGAATATTGATCAAAGCTCTTATATGTATTATCTGAGAAGAAAGTGCAAAAAATGTGGAGACGGTGTACTCCACTTAATGGGTTTTAAAGAGAGAGTCGATGATATGCAACGCCGCCATCCTTTTTATTGCTCTAAATATTAGAAGAGAAGAATATTTAACCTAAATTTTCGCATGTAGGTGAAGTGGACACATTATTGGTGGACTTGAATAAAGAGGTAAGAGGATATCCATTTTGGAATGGAGGAAGTATTGAGTAGATTTTGCTTAATAGTCTGCATAGATACGAATTATTAAAGGGAAACCAGACAAAAGCAATATCCAAAAGAACAGAGACCAAAATAAAACAAAACTAACACCCCTCCAAACCAAAAAAAAAAAAGTTCACACAAATGTGTAGAAGCTTCTGACGAGTTCCCAACAGCAGAGGCCAGAAACCTCAACAATTTTCTGAATCAATCTAAACTTGCAGGGTGATAGTGGGGTTTGAAGCAAAAGATATGAGGAGACAAAGAGCATACATCAGGACTAAAAGCTAAAAGGGGAACACTTCCGAACTGATTAATAGCATCAGAGCCAAAATATATATATATATATATATAGAGGAAAGAGATAAATCAAGTGGCAAATTACGAATCTGATTGATGCGTGATATAACAAATCAATTTGGAAAATTACCCCTTTCTTTTATTGGGCAAGTGGACGAAACAATTCCTATGACCTTTTAGGAATAAGGATATGAACCATTTGATCAATGGGTCCAAAAGGTTTCTATTAACTGAGAGGTTTCAATGCCTAGTGGGTCTAGAGGCTATTCCAGTCCAGAAGAAAGAATTATGTTATCAGGATGGGGAAACTTGCCAAAAACAACTTGAGACAACAAGAATGAAAATGGAAAGCTAAGAAAGAAAGAAGAACAAATAAGCATATAAAAGCACATGAAACTTCAGCTAATAAAACTGTTCACAGACATTGCACTTATACCTGCTCTCCATTCTCTGATGTAACTCTAAAAAGAGGGCGAGACCTCATGGCATCATCTCTAAGCACTTCCATCTTATATGTCGTATATACACTGGGATCTGAAGTCATCAAAATGAAAACCAGAAACATATAAAATGATTGGAGTAAACTAAAACAAAATATAAAAGTGTAGAAACCCAAAAATGAAAATTCTAAATAATTGAAAAAATCTTATAAGATAATGAACCTGTTATCGAAGGAAACTTCCTCAAGGCTGCATAGCCCTCAGGCCAGATAAATTTCTCATCATGAAAATTGTCAGAGTCTTTCACAATCTTTCCTGTATCACATATGAAAAGCAAATAAGGAGATGGACAATTGATGGAGGTAGTGCTGCTTACCAAAAGTAGTAAGTTTTCTTATGTATATTCAATTGAACAATTATAAGCAAACTTATATAATCTGTGTAGATATTAATTAATTGAATTATCAAACTAATCAGATTATTGAAATGTAGCAGTATGCATTCCTGAGAGGGATCACCTATCAGTGCCTTGAAATTTGCAGAACATTAAAGAAAATACATCAACTTTCATGAGGCATATCCAAAAAATTACCAAGGTTTACTATCTGCAGATCTCCCACGTCAAATGGAAAGCTTCTAATAGTTCCACCACATGCTTCACCTGAATCAGCATTGCCTTCATCCTCTCCCCCGTGACTGCTAGAATCATCATCCTGACTACCATCCCTCAGCCTCAACATTCTCTTTGGAAGCTTTTGTTCACTAAGATACCTGATTCAAAAAGCAACACATTTATCAATTTCACTCCCAAATGCATTATCTTACAAATAGTACGACAACAAACCAAAAGACAGATATTGCCAGCAAAACAATGACTTCGCAAATGAAGAAATTACCCGTGTCTGTTTCATTCACAAATATAATTTGCAGATATAAGTTTTACAAGGGAGGTGAATATCAGTCATAGGTAACAAATACATGTTGGAACTCATAAGCAAGAAATGGACTCTATTAGGATGAAGAGAAAACCAACAGCCTTCATAGGCATTTATATACTTCAACTTTTTAACAGAACTAAAGCAAAGGCAAAAGACAGCAAGGTAATATCTGGAAACAAATAGTAGTTCTCCCCTGGAGTCTCTTTAGACCTTCAAATTCCATGCCTTGGTCAAATGCCCATTGCACAACACTTGGAAGCTATGAAACTGCATATTACTAAATTTAAGCAGACAGATCAAAGAAGTAAAGCCAAGGGAAAGACAAACTTCAAAATGCAATGGTATATCAAGCGCCAAGAAAAAATGATCATATGAAAAATGATGATATATAAGCTGGAGAGAGAGACAGCGGAGGGAAAAAGATGATATGAACAAGGAATCGAACAAACCACAAAAGAGCCATAAATCTATAGAACACCAGAAAGAGGTTTATCCATGGCATATTACTATTTGCCAGAAGGGCAGAAACTAAGCACCTATGGCCTCTGAAACTTATTTATTCCCATTGTTCTCAACTGAATATGAAGCCACCTACTTTTACATATTTTGATTATATTCAAGTTTGGGATAACTTTCTTTTTATCCCATTGTTGACAACTGCTTTCCATTTCTTTCCCAGGTTTTTTTTGTTATTAAATCCCATTGTTGACAACTGCTTTCCATTTCTTTCCCAGGTTTTTTTTGTTATTAAAAATTTAATTTCAAGTCAAGGTAAACAACAATTACATATGACACTTTACCACTATAGTATAACAAAAGAGATATTACAGAAGAAAGAACTGGGACAAGAGATGCTTACATTCTTGCTTCCTCCAAGCTCCGTACAAAGTTTGGCTTTCTGCACTTCAGGTGGAAGGAAGAAAGAAGCCCTTTAAGAAATGAGATAACCTGCTTTGGTTTAACCCTAAACCAGAAAAACCAAAAAAAGAAAAAAAATAGTTCATCAGACAACAAACCTTTTTTAAGCATWGTTCACCAAATATAATATAAAATGTTCCTAACCACACCTAGCAAAATCATGGGTACCAAAAAATTGCACAAGACCAGATTTTTCTCCTGCATGTTTATTCAAACCCAAGCGCTCCCCGACAAGAGATTCATCCAAAACTACTGCAGGCCACATGGCATGACCTGCATCACAAGATACAAAAGAGAAGCATTGACAAAGTATACAAGCAAAGCTGGTCATAAACCTAAAACATATTTTCAACACACAAAACCATTTCACCATACCATTATATCAGAACCAGACACTGACACGATTTTACAATATAATTGTGAGATCCAAATAAAAACCTGTACATTAATAAAGCCACTGAATCCATGAACATCCCCGAGAAGAATGAACTCACTCCTCGGCGTAGTTAATCCAAAGGCAAAAATAGCATTAGCATGCGAAGGTGTATTAAGCAGTATGCCTATGATGAAAACTCCTATCATAGCTCAATTTACAGCTCGGGATTTAAAACTTAGGAACCAATGGCCACAATCAGTTGAGGAGAAAATGGCTATCTACACTGCAACAGCCTTCAACCCTGGACCATGTTATAGATTCAAGAAAATAAGCCAGTTCAAATGCAAGTCCCTACCCATCTTCACTATGTGAAACAGTAATCCTCGTCTCTCCAGCAGGCAAAGCAAGGCCGCTGAATTATAAATAATTTTATGAAAAAAAAGACTACCTAATCCACTGCATAAACTAACACGAGAATAGCACCATTTCGTGAAACTTTACTCTTTTCTATACCAATTCACTAGCAAATAGCAGTTCGTTTTGGTAACTAAAATTTGCCCAGACCAGACACGCAAAATACTAAGAATATGATCTTTCTAAACATCAATCATATTCTGAACATCTTCCAATCACATACTAYTGCTCATATAGAGACTGAACAAACCAATTGATACACTCTAATGCCAAGGAAAGAATGAGATTTCATACCAGTAAGCTTCGCCCAAATTATATCCCCTGGCTCAAGCTCTTGACAGTCATCCAAACTAGCTGCCAATACTACCATCTCATCAACATCAATTCCATCTGCCTCTGAGCTTTTATCAGTCAATTTCAACTTCAAATGCTGCATCTCCTCGGAAGATAAATAAAACTTTACTCTTTCATTAGATAACATCAATTTCTCTTTATCGCCATCGTCATATTCAACCTACATACAGAGAAATATAGCATAAGGTCCATATAAACCAGACCACCAATTCCAAGATAGATCGTATTATAATGCCTCTTTAACATACCAAACATAAAAGCCTAGAGAGATATATCTGCTATCCTCTTCAATTAAAAATAAAAGCATAAATATAATGTTGGGAAAAGGGTTCAGCACGCGCTTGCGCGCATGAGTCAATGGGTATAAGAGAAGGTATCTTACGCCACAGGCATGCATCCACGTGTAACGGTGGCAAACTAAAGGAGAAAAGGGAAATTACATTATGACGCCTCGTCTCAAAATCATAGCCAATGACGTGACCTCGGTACCAATCAGCATCCAAAGGCCAAAAAACCTGTCCAATGTCCATGTCAGCCCTCAAGTTACAGTCAGCCACAATGCAATTTCACAACGTAAATTCCTACCAGTAATTTACACATCAACTCCAGTCATATATAGGCATAAGTACAAGATACGTGCTAAGTGCACCTCAACAATAAAATTCAGCTAAGTAGTTTTCCTCTTTTCCATAGAAAAATAGTAACAAGCTTAGTTTGTTAAATTTCTGACCTTGCATTCTAATCCAACAAATTTCATAGGATCGATACCACTAAAACTCAACCTGCATTCCCAATAGTCAAAATAAAAATCATAAGTTAAATAGTCATAATAAAAATCACAAGATAAACAAGAAATAGGAACAAAGTAAAGAGATAAAACCGAAGAATCGCACCAAACCCATTTTTTCTTTCGAAGAGACCCTGATTGCTTGACCTCATTTTCGGTATCAGCCTTATTCTTCCGCCTCCTCATTTCACCACTGTTATTATTAACAATGTTAATTTCAACACTAGAAGATTTATTTCTAACATCACTACCAACAAAATTAGTATTTTGGGCTTCTCTTAATCCTGACCCATCTCTATCAACTAATGCACTAGAATCCACTCCCAAATTCACAAGCTCATATCCCCCAGATTTTCTCTTTTTCCTCCTCTTTGGAATTAATTCACCGCTTTCCTCCACAAACCCTTCTTCGGTCGCCTTTGAAACCGTCGAATTCAAGCCCTCCAACAGCGAATTCTGCCACGTGTCAGAATTCAATGGCTCTTTTTCTCTTTCCTCATCCTCCTCGTGCTTTCTCTTGCCCTTATCCCGCCGCGTATAGAAATGAGTTATAGGCGGCTTCCTTCGACCAGCATTATTATTGTAACTGTTACTGCTGTTCATCACCGCTGTTGATGATAACAACTCATGAGTTTTCGGTGGATGATGATCATGACCGTCAAAATGGTCAAGCGGTTTCCAATGCTGATGATGTGGTGGTTTAACTTTTTTGGAACCTCCGCTGGCAGAACTGACGCACGGGCTGGTGGCCGAGTACACGTCAGAAAGCGGAACGTACCGAAGAGGAGTGTTTTTCCCGTCCTCTTCTTCCTCCTCCGCTCCCCTACCAACCGCGGTGTTCTCCTCTGTTCGTTGCACCTCTAAAGTTGCATGCAACGATTCCACCYAGTTCTTTTCGTTCTCTTCCTCCTTTCCCCCTTTTCCACCAGCAATTTCAATCAAGGCGGCGGGAGGAAATACCATGGCAAAGAGAAACGAAAATTCTGCAAAAAATTTGCRTTCTGTGAGTTCCAAAAAATTTTCAGAGGCAATGGGATTGAAATTCCAAAGAAGAGAGATTGAAATTAGGGTTTTTTGAGCAGATTTGGAGTTTGGAGGGAGGCTTTTGGGGGTTTCCCGCCGGGTGAGCAACTGGGATTTTGGGGGTACTGAGTGCAACACTTGATGGRGAGRGGAGATATACTTGGAAACGGTATGTGTATTTATACATTATTTTTTAAAATAATTTTTGATGATGATGTGTAACGTTCGAGGGTAGGCTTCGTTCTTCTTCTTCATCTTCATGGTTTGGGAGATAATTTTATGTTCTTTTTTTTTTTTGAAATTTTGAATGAGGAACTTGTTCGTAGTTTTTTTATATTTTCCTTTCCAATAATATCTATTGCGAAATTAACCATCGAATCTTGATATCTCCAAATCAATTGAAGGCGAATGAAGATTGATATTATTCGTTGAATAATATAATCGAAGAAGAAAACRTCTGGATAGAAGGAGRAATAAAATCAAGAAGATGAAATTTGACGGTGACACCGGTAATTATGTAGCTACGAATCTTATTTAATTCATATATATTATATATAAGATTGTTGGATGTGATGATAATTTTGCATTTCGAATTTATTCTATTGTGAAGTTAAAAATTCATGTGTTTAGATGCTAGAGAAAACAATCATAGCGTTTTATTTTGTTAATATTTACTTTTTTAAAGTTTTGAGTTGTGATTATAAAGTTTTGATGGATATCGAAAAATAAAAATTCTAATAATAATTTATTTTAATTTGAGATTTGTTCTAAAWTTTTAATTCAAACTGTTTCCATTTTTCTTCTTCATCTTCTTCCTTGTCTTCAAGGCTTGGGAGGTGTTCTATTTTTCCTTCTTAATTATTATTTTTTTCCTTTAGTGCTTTTTGAGATTTAAAATTTTGGATCGGAGGTGATGAGGAATTTGAAATCTGTCTACTTTTAGATTGTATTAAGAATAATATGAGATTGTAAAATTGATAATTGAAAATAAAGATTGATTGTGTTCATCGYATAATATATTTGAAGAAGGAGTAATAACATCAAGAAGTCGAAATCATGATGACAAAGGTAATTAGTATATATGTGTTTATTTTATAGTATTTTATTTAATTTGTAACGTTGCAACGAATTTTATGTTTGTATATATAGATTATACATACCAAAATAAGATTAACGAGTGCAATAATTATTTTTTCTTTATCTTTTTTTCTGAAGCAAAGTATCTATGTGAATAACAACCCTTATGCATTTATGATCTTGAATGAAATGCAAGTTTTATTTTAATTTCACTCTCTATCCTCATGAAATCCTTACTTATCTTCCTTTTTCGTTTCTTTTGTTTTGCTTTCTCTTTTATAGAACTTCAATCCCCTTAGCTTCGAGAAGTCTCGGGAACTCATATATAAAAAACAAATTTGTTTGGACTTTCCTTTGTCTTTGCAATGGTTTTCACCTCCAGCTACCTTGATTGAAGTTGGTGGTGGAGATGGGGAAAAGAAGWGGAGAACCAAAAGAATTTGGTAGAAAAGTTGCATGCATTTTTGGAGGTACAACTAGTGGAACCGAACAACGTCGTTGGTGGAGAAGAGGAGGAAAAAGAAGAGAAGGGGAAGAATATTTCATTGTGGTATGTTTCTTGTTGGCGTGTATTATGCTACCATTCTATGCATTAGTTAATACAATATTATGTCAATTTATTTATTTTGCACTTTCAAAAGCTTTTGGATGCGATCATCATATTCACATTTATTCATCTAGAGTAGAATTCATTGAACAGGGAAGGTAARCCACGGTGAAAGAACTTTTATATATCTATAACACAAATAGAGTAATTGGAAGTTCTGAGATGATAGCCGAATTCTTTATCCACCAATTTATTCAACCTAACTGAGTAGACATAAAGGAGGTTAACTTCACAAAATATATCAAGAAATATGGAAATCATCATTTCAATTCTTTATCCTTGTTTCTTTTATGCTCTTTTTCTCTCCATGAAAATGACTGACTTAAGCATCGGAGTTAAATCGGGGATTAAAGCCCCATTGTTTTCTCTTCCTCTATCTTTTCTGCAGGTCATGGATATAGCATTTCAAAGTCTTTATGTCCCACTTTTCATTTACGTCGAGCCACACCTTGTTGGAAGAAAAAGAATAAGAGGGATTTTGTGTTCAACACCTTTGGTTGTCCATTCTATTTAAGTTTAATTCCAACTAGATGCATATGATATATTCTTCACCTAGAAATTGCATATATTGTGTATTTTTAACCTCCTTTTACATAATTATTTATTTATATGTGCTCTAAGAACTAACAAAAATATATACTAGATTGTTTTGAGTTTCTACAGATTTGAAGAATTGATAAAATTAAAGGCCGCAAAGGAGATGTAGTTGACAATTATGGAGGGTYTGGCCTATCTTAATCTATTTGAGTTAAGGTAACCATTTTATTGTTTAAATTTGCAATACATGTTGACTTGAGCTTGACTTGTTCCTTAAAGGATCTATTTTGTCAAATCAAATTTTGTTGGTTTAACCGATTTATTTAACCATTATTACTTATAGTACTGTGCAACAAAGACTCCACCGTTTTAAAAGAGTTTTCACTAGAAATCTTTCATATTTCCTTCATCATGTTTTTTGATGGTTCTTTTTTTTATTACATATTTTTAACATTAAAAATATCTCTTGATTGATTTTTTTTTTTTCGATAGTAGATTATATTATAATACAACTTGTGTTAGATAATACAACTACATCAATTTAATTGTGATTTTGCATTTTTCAAAATACTTTTGATTGTGATTATCATGTTTATAGCATACTTTTTTTATTCACAATTATTTATCTACAATGAAATATAATGAATAGTGTAGGTAACCCACAGGGAAGGAAGAGTTATAGTTAAGTTGATATAAAAGTGATGATATGATATCAAATATTAAACAGAGGACAAAGATTGAAATATAGGAACAACTAAGAAAGAGAAGAAAGAAAAGAAAAAGAAGAAGGAAAGGTGTGGTTCTCCTTCCTTTAATTCTTTCTTCCCTACGGTAGCTTCCATATAAACCATTAAAATCACAATCGGTAGTTTGGGTAGAGCTCAAAAAATATTATTCCAACGATCATCGCAGGATTAGAAAAAGTAGCAATAGTGGCAACATCAGTGGCTAGAGTGAGAAAGGGAGCAAATATTGAGTGATTGAAGGTAAAAAGCAATGGAAACGAGTAAAATTGTCGTTATTGGTTGCTGCAGCGGTGACCAAGGTTAGGAATAGATATGTGATGCCGTGTAAAGTAACATTAATTTTTCGAGTTTCATTAGCTCATTCCATATATTTTATTATTATAAATAAATTWAAAAGGCATTATTTAAATATTTACCTCACAAACCTTTTGGGGCGAACTAGGTTTTTGCAAATTTCTTGAACTCGTGGTCAATCAGATAGTAGTTGACTAATAAGAGGGGTAAATATGTTTATTTATCATGATTTGGAGGTCTTTTGTTGTAATGTTTCCAAATAGCGAGGTTTGTTCTGTAATTTGGAAAAACATGAATGTATCAACGTAATTAATACCTTGTATTAATATTTTTGCCTAAATGGGTAATTTGTTCATCTGCCCAACCTGCTATTTCATATATAATTTAATTGTCCAGAAGAGCTGCACATTTCTTGGAAACAATATTTATTTATATGCTTAATGAAGGGTTGGCGTTTCAATTATATACAATTTTGAGAAAATTCTCAAAACACTTTTACATCGAGAAAATATTTTATATTTAATAGCTATTTATTTATATCTCAATTATATATTATCRGCAAAAATCTTGACTCTTTGGCCTAGCTATTTTCCGAACCATATAATTTCTTTGTAAAAATTCTCAAGCATTATAATTAAACTTGGCATGAAATATTTTTAGGATTTCAGGTATAAATTTTCTAATTTGTATCTTATTATAATATGAAGAACTTCTTATACTATGTGTTATCAATGAATAAAATCATTAATTAATGATGACAAAGAGAGTGTCCAGTACCTATTATTAAAATTATCTAAAAATATTATTTGTATTAAAAATTAAAAATTATTATAAATAATATTACATTTCGTCTCTGTCCCTAAACAAAAAAATATAAATTAGAGATAATCGTAAGTAAAAAATAAATATATAATTAATTGATAAAAATTAATTTATTATATGAATTGTTATGAAATTAAATATTTATTTAAATAATAAAACAGGAATAAAAAAATTAGAAGTCGACCGATCGGAGAACAGCGCGTGCTTGCAGGCGCCCTGTCAACCGAGCGTYGTACAGAAAAACATGAAAAAGTGATCCCGTATATAGGTAGTTAACCCACCATACTCTCTGTTAAACAACTAAACCCTAATCATTTAAATACTCTTCCCAGCGCACACACACGCATCGCTGCTGTCTCTCTCCGCAACCTTCTGTGTCTCCTT
This sequence comes from Rhazya stricta, assembly GCA_001752375.1. Taxonomy (NCBI): domain Eukaryota; kingdom Viridiplantae; phylum Streptophyta; class Magnoliopsida; order Gentianales; family Apocynaceae; genus Rhazya; species Rhazya stricta. Next base: position 287,702 of record MEJB01000033.1, read on the forward strand.
CTCTCTCTCTCTCTCTCTCTCTAAACCCTAGGAAACTACACCTCTGGTCTCAATTTTCCTTTTTCTGGGGTTTAGCTTTGAGATTTTGGTTCTCTATTGTCATCAGTCGACTTCGATCATCATCTACATATTCACATAGAACATAATTCTACATATTTGATATTCAATTTCGTGGTTTTCCACATATAGTGGTTTATTTGAGTGGAAATGGATCTTCCGAGCTTGGCTATCATTCTACGTGGTGCGCTAAGTCCCAATCCTGATGAACGTAAAGCTGCCGAAGAGAGTTTGAATCAAGTAAATTTTTTCTTTTGATGTATAAATATTGGTTCTGCCTAAAAAATTCAATAGGTTTTCACTGTTTTACTTTTGTAAGTTCTCAATATTGCAGCTTGTTTTGATCTTGGCTTATGCATAAGTTTTTTTATTTTTGTGGAATTGTGTTGCAGTTCCAGTTTGCACCTCAGCATTTGGTGAGGCTGTTGCAGATCATAGTTGATGGAAACTGCGATATGGCAGTGAGGCAAGTAGCGAGCATATCTTTCAAGAATTTCATTGCTAGAAACTGGGCCCCTCATGACCCTGGTAAGTGAAAACATTGGGCAATCAATGTTTTGTGAAGGATATAGTTTTATTTCTCCTGTGTCTAATTGCATTAGGCATTATATGTATTATTGGGACTTAGAAGGTCTGGGAAAATGTAGGTGAGCAGTCAAAGATTCTACCTAGTGATAAGGATACTGTGAGGCAGAACATTTTGAATTTTGTTGCTCAAGTTCCCCAGTTATTGAGGTAGGCATTTCTTTTTGCTAACTTCAGCCATCTGATCATGTACGAGTTTGTTTTTTCTGCTGATTATCATTTGTAAACTATCATATAATTTTCTGCAGGCTATATGAAAATGAGATTTATATCCAACTTATTCTTTCAATTGTGTTTTCTTCTCTCCTCCCTTTTCTTTTTTTTTTTTTTTTTGGGGGGGGGGGGAGGAAGAAAAAAAGGAAGTTAGGCGTACCAAGTCCTAGTGATAGATGGTTTCACTCTTCAACCTATAAAAAATAAATTGTGATATTTACTTTTACCATACAGTGGCTTACTTGATTTTATCCTGGAAACCTTGTTATGGGAAAGGAAATTGAGATAAAGTACAACTTGCATTTCTTTTTTTCTAAGTTGGTGACATATGCCCTCACAATAACATTAGTAAGTTTTTGTTTTCAGATTSAATGGTAGGTGCAGTAATAAAACTTTGACATAATATTAGCTGAAGTCTGACAAGCTAGTTATATGTTTTTACAGTAATACGAATTGCAAATTTTTACTGTTCATTGTTGTACTTTAACATAAGATGCAAAATTATTTCACATTTGTTTATCTATTGCTCAAAGCGACCATTGAATGTTTTTTAGGAATCGGAAGGGATAAAAAAGGTTGCAATGAACTTCTGTAACATTAAAAGAAGAATTAAATTCACATTTATTTATCTATTGCTCAAAGCGACCATTAAATGTTTTTTAGGAATTGGAAGGGATAAAAAATATTGTAGTGAACTTCTGTAACATTGAAATAAGAATTAAATGTACAATTAATTCTTATTTAAGCTGGGTCAGCAATACTTTAATCATTATACCTGTTTATTAGTCCAATTGTTTTTTTGCCGATTTATGCATAAATTATTTCACTATATCTATGAACCTATACGAGAGTGTGGTTGTTTTTTCTATTTAATTTTATGTTGTATATTTTCCGTGAACCAATTACGAAAATAGGCAAACAAAGTAGGCCAGTGATTCCTGCATATTTGTAACATTTTGTTGTTTTACTGGAGATCTTATGTTACAAGTGGCATTCTATCTGTTTTTATGCGGATTTATTAGTCCTAAAATTCATTAACTGATGGATATAGTTCCTTCAACATTGAATCTATTTGTCTCTGTAAACAGAGTACAATTGGGTGAGTGTTTAAAGACAATGATCCATGCCGATTACCCAGAACAATGGCCATTACTACTGCATTGGGTTAAACATAATCTCCAGGATCAGCAAGTTTATGGAGCCTTATTTGTGCTAAGGATTCTTGCCAGAAAATATGAGTGAGTACTCAGCCTTTTCCTGCTGTATTTGGAAAGTTTTCTAATAATTCATAGAGATCTGGAGTATATCCAGGTATTTATCATCATTGCTTGATATGCGTTACAATTTCCTAATGAGATTTATCTTCAATGATTGCTTGATATGCGTTACAATTTCCTAATGAGATTTATCTTCAACTTCAGATCTTGCTCACTCTTGCTCCGGGAGGCCTAACTTATTCTTTCTGGGTCTTGCATGTTCATAGTCCAATTAGATTATTTTATCTTTCTTTTCTTGGTCCTTCAGAAGTCATACAAATCCTATCTGTGATACAGGTTCAAATCGGACGAGGAGAGAACTCCCGTTTACCACATTGTTGAGGAAACATTTCCTCATCTCCTGAACATCTTTAACAAGCTTGTTCAGATACCAAATCCATCGATTGAAGTAGCGGATCTGATCAAGCTTATCTGCAAGATATTTTGGTCCTCCATATATGTACGCTAATGATTAATATGTTTCATGAGTTTGTCATTGGTTGCTTGGATACATTAGATGAAACATTTCATGTTGGAATTAGTCATATGAGAACCAAGAAGTGTAGTCCAGCTTGTCATTCATATGAAATAATAGGAATGCTGGTTATTTGGTCGTTACGGGATTGCCATGAACCTATACTTTTATTCAGAACTGAGAATACTGAATGCCTCTGCTTGCTATATCTAGAAATAGAAAGAGCTATTCTCTTTTTACATTTCCTTTTAGCCAATGATTTTGTTTAGAGATGTATCAATTTCTGATTCCTTTTCTTTTCAGTTATTTTTGTATAACTTTCAGAAAATAGAAGAGACAAGATTTTTCTTTCATTGTTCTGTTAGTTTGTGGGTGTCGGAGGTTGCTCCCTTATTTCTTTGAGTATGGTAGATAGAATAAGATGAATTATACTTTCATGTTTCATTTAAAAGAAAATTGATTACATACATTTTACTGATATTTAAATGGATACTGTATATCAAGGATCCATTTGATTCGTATTTTTGTAGCTTATGAATCCAGAATTTGATTTATCTTCTGCTAGATAATAGAGTCGATGTGAATTTTGCGTAAGAGATGTCTTAAGAGGTAATAGGACTTGCTTCAGATTGTTTTGTTTGTTATCCACAATTGAGTTTGTAGCATTTCCATCATCCAAATTACACATACCTTTAAAAGATGTGACGTGGCATTTTCCGAGCCCGGATCCTTATTGTGGTTACATTTATATTTCTCAGTTAGAGATTCCCAAGCAGTTGTTTGATGCAAATGTGTTCAATGCCTGGATGGTTCTCTTCTTGAATATATTGGAGCGACCTGTCCCATCAGAAGGGCAACCTGTTGATCCTGAGTTGCGGAAATCATGGGGATGGTGGAAGGTCAAAAAGTGGACAGTCCATATACTAAACCGCCTATACACACGGTTAGTTGATACTTAATGCTATATTAATTACTTAACTAAATCAATGGGCGGCAAATTTGTTTTTAGTTTTGTCCTTCGCTTGGTTTTGTTTACTCCAACGATATTGCTATTTGCAGATTTGGTGACTTGAAACTTCAGAACCCGGACAATAGAGCATTTGCACAAATGTTTCAGAAGACTTATGCAGGAAAAATTCTGGAATGCCATTTAAATTTGTTAAATGTAATTCGTGTTGGCGGCTATTTGCCCGATCGGGTGACCAACCTTATCTTGCAATATTTGAACAGCAGGTACGTAATGCGTTTTTACTACAGTCTACAAGCTATATCCTATATTATTTTGTAGTTTGTATGCAGTAGAGCATATTGTTATTTGCTGCTGTGGCATTTGACCTTCCTTTCCTATGGTGTATGATGTAGAAACGTGTGTGAGACAAGCTATTCAATTTCAATTCTATGTCAGTAGTTTGTGCATTTATTTGATTTGCAGAGAATTCTGATCAACATGATTAGCTGTTGTACAATCTTTTGGATACGTGGGCTTTCCTTTTTTGGGTTCCATGATAATTCTCATATTGTTTATGATTGTTATGGACTCGCTCTATATATGTGTGTATGTGAGGTCATAAATATTGGAATTCCTTATTTGACTTGTCTATAGTTTATTACGCATGTTTTTCGATGCGATAACATCTTTGTTAATAGCTACTTATAACATTAATCARGAGGCTTCATTAGAAAGATCTTTACACTGGATATGGGGAACATTAAAATGTGCTATATGATTTTGAAACTACTGATTTGAGTCTCGATAATGGTTTAATACCGCCTGCTTTTGTTTTTTTATCTGGCAAGTAAATAGAACGCTAAAGTGTCAAGCACTAGGCTTCAGGGTATTGTCTTGGATGAAAGCATTAGATATGGAATATCTGTTTCCTGCTACTAAACAGTTTCATGAGTATAGGAGGTTCTAGATATTTTAGTCCTGGTTTGAGTATGATGATGATATTTGATGAGATTAGTTGCAGAATGCCTGTTTTTAGCAACTTTCATTTTGGAATGAATTATTTCTCCCGTGTTAAGAGTGTGACAAACTTTATCACTGGAAGCTGCCATTGAACATGAGTTGTTGAGGAATGCTGGCCTTTCACTTGGTAGCATTCGATGCGAATATCTCCTTATAACACTGCTACTAGCTGTTGAAAATGTCTGTTTTTCATTGAATATAACCTATCAAAAGCTAATGCTGTGTTTTGGATTTTCGTTTTTTTGAGTCATTCATTTGTTGGCGCACTTCTGTCGTATTAAAAAAAACCACCTGGTATTTCTTTTCATTACTCTCCAAAAGGAGCTGTGGGTTAAGTGTTTGGTTTGTCATACAATTTTTAAACTGAAAGGGAGGTCTTCCTTCATCAGTTAATGCTGATATGTTGGACAACTCAGCATTGTATGTTAACTAGTAAATAATCTTGTCAATAAGTGCCACGATGCMTTTTCGTTGTTAGGCATTGCAACAAAGGTCATGCTTASTTTAAATATTTTGAATCTCTTGGTCTCAGTTATTGCCAACTTGTAGGCTGCAGATAGGTAGGATAGACAACTTCTTGCAAATGCTGTAAAGCTGAGTGAAAGCTGGGATCCAAATTCTCTGATGTCTAGTTTAATGCTTTTTGAATTTAATAAGGAAAAGAATGAAATTCTATGAGGTTGATTTTCTCTTCTTTGGTTCTTGTATAATGAACAAACTGACTTATGATTAGCAAAAGGAAGAAAACTTGTATCTTGCATCTGCAACTTTTTCTAATGGTCAGAAATTTTGGAGATTGCATTGGGGCCACAATTGTAATATTTTTAGTTGTTTATGTRACACCATTTGATTTCCTCTAGTCATTGGTTCCCCCCCTCTCTCTTGTCTTTTGGGTTGGCTAAAATGTAGCTCAAGGAACATCATATGTTTTCTAATATTCACTAGTTGATGGAAAATGCCAATATATAATTGTTGAAGTTTCCTTCTTGTCAAGAGCATTCATTGAAGCTTAAAAAGGATTCTGCAAAAAAGAATGTAGTCTGTTATGTTGAATGTGAAATTTYTTGCTGGTTCTGCAAAAAAGAATGTAGTCTGGTGGGTTGAATGTGAAATTTGTTGCTGAGTTTTGTTTAACATTGAATACTTTACATATGATTCTTTGCTTGTTTTCTCAATATGCTTTCTAAAATATCATCAGAGTCTCCGGAATAGTGTGAGTGAAAATATGATATTGCTCTTTGAAACATAGTTTCCAATGTACTAGTTATCTTGTAGGCTGTTTTTCATGGATGCTTTTGTTGCTATAATAATGGGATGAAGATCAAGCAAGATAGTGTGAAAAGATACACAAGGTTTATTAGTCTTATTTTATTTCACAAAATATCCAAGTCAGTAGGTTTTGAATATTTAAGGGTATTCTGTAATGCAAGGGTGTATAAGAATAAAAGGAATGGAGCCACTATAATCTCCTATTGTTCCTTTTCTTTTGTCCAGATGATGTTATGATTATTTAATAATTGTTCTGTTTTTAACTTTTTTTGGTCCTATTTCGTTATCTTTTCTCTATCTTAATGCAGTATTGCGAAGAGCAATATGTATGGCCTTCTGCAACCAAGGCTGGATGTGGTTCTTTTTGAGATTATCTTTCCGCTTATGTGCTTTAGTGACAATGATCAAAAACTTTGGGATGAAGACCCACATGAGTATGTTAGGAAGGGTTATGGTAAGTAATTTCAGTCTCATTTTTGCTTCGCCTCTTGGTTTTTGTGCTTTTCTATTCCAGATTTGATTATGTTGGTGCTTTTCGTTATCCTTTTGCAGACATAATTGAAGACTTATATAGTCCTCGAACCGCTGCAATGGATTTTGTGAGTGAATTGGTAAGGAAGCGTGGTAAAGAGAACCTTCAGAAGTTTATTTTTTTTATTGTCGAGATCTTTAAAAGGTAATTTTCTGATTAGTGGACAATATTGATCAAATTCTTCAACTCTTAGACAACATAATGATCTTATTTGCCCCCATCTGCTTCAATATTTTGTTTATCTAGATATGATGAGGCTGCCCCWGAATATAAGCCCTATAGGCAGAAAGATGGTGCTCTTCTTGCCATTGGAGCTCTTTGTGATAAACTGAAACAGACTGAACCTTACAAATCAGAGCTTGAGCACATGCTTGTACAGCATGTTTTTCCTGAATTCAGTAGTCCTATGGGCCATCTGAGAGCCAAGGTGTGTTATCAAACTATCGACCACTCTTTTCTGGAAAGCTTGAATTTGTATTCTCAGGTTGGCTTAACATTTTGTTTTACTGTGTGTAGTTAGAAATTTGGTATGCTAAGAGATAGAGTTTAGCTCTTGTATGCTAAGAGATAGAATTTAGCTTTAAATGGGAATCTGTCCAAATGTTTGGTGACCCCAGGGTTCGGATGCTAATTATCATTTTAAACAGAAGATGTTCTGCATTTGGTAGCAGCTGATAAATCAATTTGTTTCTTGAAAACAATTCTCACATGTTCTACTTTTTCCTCTTTGGCTTTTGAGTTTTCACTGGCAAGAATGGTATTGGCTATCCACCTAAGTTTTTGTTACTGTGGTGGTTGAGAAATAAAAAGTTATTTTTATCAATCAAATTGGACCCTTACTAGCATGTTTTCTTGACAATTTGTTATCCCGAATTCTTTTAAGTCATTTCTAGTTCACAAGCTTATCTACTTTTGGCATGTTTTGGAATGTTAGGCAGCTTGGGTTGCAGGACAATATGCTAATATTAACTTCTCGGATCCAAACAACTTCCGTAAAGCTTTACACAGCGTTGTTTCTGGAATGCGTGATCAAGAGCTGCCTGTTCGTGTTGATTCAGTTTTTGCATTGCGCTCCTTTGTTGAAGCCTGCAAAGGTATAAAATGCAGTTCCCTATTGTTGAGCCACTTGTATGTTTCTTTTGCTTGCTAAGGATTATATTTGTAATCTTGCTCAGATTTAGGAGAAATTCGACCAATTCTTCCACAGCTACTTGATGGTATGTTGCTTGTAAAAACTGATACTCTTTTGATTAGTAGAACTATGTCAAGTGCTTGCTATTGAATATTTTCTCAATTCTTGCAGAGTTTTTCAAACTCATGAATGAAGTGGAAAATGAGGATCTTGTGTTCACCCTTGAGACTATTGTGGACAAGTTTGGTGAAGAGATGGCTCCATATGCTCTTGGATTGTGCCAAAATCTGGTATTTCTCAACCATTATGTGCTGGATTATTTGCTCTGTTGCCTATGTGCTTATTATGATGAAAATGATTTTTAGGCTGCTGCATTTTGGAAGTGTATGAATACTGCTGAAGCAGACGAAGAAGGCGATGATCCTGGTGCATTGGCTGCTGTTGGTTGCTTGAGAGCCATAAGCACAATTCTGGAGTCAGTCAGCAGCCTTCCACACCTTTTTGTACACATTGAGCCAACTCTGCTCCCAATAATGCGTAGGATGTTGACTACTGATGGTCAAGGTACTCTTATACTTTGTTTAGTGGGATTATTCCTGTATTTGTACTATCTGATTAACTGGACAGGAGATTCTTGGACAGTTAAGAGGGTTGTTTATGTTACAATCGTTGGTTGATACAGGACAAACCCACCTAGGCTGCCCCACAAGTTTTTTAAGTGGGAGAACTTGGCTGAATATAGTCTGGGAAATCTGTCCAATGTAGCAAAACATAGAATGGAATAGGATTATTAATGAGGAAACTAGGTAATAATTATGATTACCTAACAGCAAATAAATTAAAGAGAATAAGGGAGAGAAGTTTTAGCCTCACATCGAGAGGGAGGGATAAATCTTAGATGTTACACAGGACCCTAAGGCATCATGCCTTAGGTTTGATTTCATCACATAACCATGATAACAGACAACATTCCATAGACTCTTCTGGATTGAATAAAAGACGTACACAATATTGAATAGTAAACTCCTCTGTTTATAGACTTGAAGACCACATCCTACACTAATTAGAACTTAGATTCTTGAAAGACACTTAACCATTAATAACTGGGATCACTAGGACTTCTAGACCAAATTAATTTAGAGATCCTAAAAACTTTTGAGAATTTCTGCAAATGTTGAAGTTATCGAAACACCCTTGGCATCTAGAGACTCATAAACTGAATTAAATTAAATATTTCAAGCTATTAATTCATAAACTAGAGTTGCACATACTGAAGCTAGATTGGTGTTCTATTTTGGAATTTATGTAGTAGAAACTTAAGTGGCATCATTTTATGTTTCTTAGGTAGATATTTCAAACTTCTAATGAGCCATTGTGCTTGATTGAACTTATTTCTCCATGCCTATACCAACATTTTTAAGAGATGAGGCTGAACCAATTTGCTGGGGAAAATGATGCATGGAAGTTTAAAGATCAACTTTCTTCGAATACCCAGCTTCATCTTCTCAGGAGTTGGTTTGTTGGAAAAAATAATTTGAAGAGTTGATGTGTAATTGTTGCCCCTGATACATTTGGTTTTAAAACTGAGATGCTGAAGTGTTCTTGCAAGGTCATTCCAGTGGTAATATCTTGTTTTTCATGGGATGAGTCTGTTTTTGGCCTGGTCACTAATTGGTCATGTTTTATTTGGATAGAACTTTTTTTAATCGCTATGGTGAAACTTCTGCTCCTCTCATGATCATTGTGGGTTTGCTACAGAGGTCTTCGAAGAGGTACTGGAGATTGTTTCATATATGACCTTTTTTTCACCAACAATTTCATTGGATATGTGGAGTCTGTGGCCATTAATGATGGACGCACTGGCTGACTGGGCAATTGATTTCTTTCCAAGTAAGTTCAGTTACAACTCTTCTCAACCAACCTCTTTTACCTCGTTTTATCTTTAATGTGAGTTAGCTTTCTTCTATATATTGTTTTAGACTGTAATGTATTGATATTGTGACTTCACCTGTTTCCAAAAATAACAAATTTTCTTGGAGTTTTATATGAACCATTGAGGTATCTTTTTGGTTATGTCATATGAAATTCGATGAGTTTTGGGAGTTTCTACTTTTAAGTTTTCATCTTTTGATGGATGGCCGGGTTCTRTCTGAGAGCAGCTGACATTGCTTTTGATTACTATYTGCAGATATATTGGTTCCGTTGGACAACTACATATCCAGGAGTACTGCACATTTTCTAACATGCAAGGAACCTGACTATCAACAAAGCCTCTGGAATATGATATCATCTGTGAGTTTTTATTGTTTTTTTAACCAAAAATGTTCTAGGACAATGCTGATGATTGTGTGCAAGGAAATGATTCCACAAGTTCTAAGTTTCTTTTCACTTCTTATACAGATCATGGGAGATAAAAATCTGGAAGATGGTGATATTGAGCCAGCACCTAAGCTCATCCAAGTGGTGTTTCAAAACTGCAGGGGACAGGTTGATCACTGGGTTGAGCCATATATCAGAATCAGTGTTGAGCGCCTTAGACGAGCAGAGAAACCTTATTTGAAGTGTCTCTTGATTGAAGTGGTAAGAAACTCAACTTTTATGCGATTTGCAGCTTCTACGTGGTTTTTAAGAAAACATTTGTCTATAATACATCAAATTGGGGTTTTCCATAGTTTATGCAACTTGGTCCTTCTCCTTTCTTCTGGCTTTCTAATGCCTAATAAGCACTTTTTGGAATGACCTTTGGCATATTGTTCAAGAGGAGATGTAGTAGGGATCTTAGGTGAACAGTAAGCCCTCGTAATAATTCTTCCAGAGTCTTTAGTATCTAAAGCATGTATTCATTGTGAAGGAGGGAATGTTTTCATGCTCCTTTATTGAGTGGCCAAGGTTTAGATACGAGATATATAAATATGCATAGGTAGGTACTTGCCTATAAAGTTACGCTTAACTGCATCAAAAGTCCTTGAGATTAGGGAACACTCGATCATATCTGCAAAACTACTTTGAGCCCCATTTTTGCAATGAGTACAGATTCTTACGATAATTTGCCTCAAACGTCTTTAAAATTCATTAGAAAAGTGAAGAATAGAAACAAAAAYCTTAAAAGATCAAAACCTTGAAACTTATTCCACATTTCATCTCCGTCTTCTAGCCTTCTCTCTTCACCTTCTTGTCAGTCACATCATATTTGCTGCCTAATTTGGCAGTCCCTTCCATCCTCCCCTGTCAATGTTGCCTAGATTCTATGAAGATCATCCCTATTTCCCACTTCTCGAGCCCAGCAGCTGCCAAATCTTTTCAGCCACTTTACCAACTCCAGCACCCCATCAATCACCACAATCTTTTGCTTGTTTTCTTGTTTGCCTCCCTAGAAAACACCAAATTAACGAGTTAACCATGTTTATATCATGGCTCGCTGGAAAATTCTTTAAATAGAACTAATGATTGCATTTCTTTATTTATTTAAGATTTTTTTGGGGTTTCAACAGGGGTTAATCCATGGTGGTGTTTGAGACGAAGAAGGAAAGAGGGTCTTTATTGGGCATTTTTTCTATTAATCACTCTTATGTTATCAATTGTAACTTATTTATATTTGAGTACTGAATTGAACTAAGTTGTATTTTGGGATATTTACCAAAGTGATATGCTCGTGTCACATAAATACTGTTAGTTTCCAAACATCAGGGGATCTTTTTGTTACTAAACTTCATAGCCATAGGTGAGGACTGTAGATTTTCAAACATGAGGGTCTAGTTGTAACTTACCAATCACAAGGGGTCTGAATGTCATTTACCCGGAAAGTTATATGTGTTCCTTTTGGCATTGCTGGAAGCCACTGTGAATGTGTCCTTTTGAATATAACACTGCTGGACCGAACAATTGARGACAGTTCTTGCTGATTTTGTTGTAGATTGCTGATGCTCTCTATTACAATTCATTGTTAACTCTAAACATACTGCAAAAGCTCGGAGTTGCTGCGGATATCTTCAGCCTTTGGTTCCAGATGTTGCAACAAACTAAGAAGAGCGGTGTGCGAGTTAATTTTAAAAGGTAATATTGTTCTGCTATTTTTGTACARCCAGCTCTCGTTATTGCTTTCTCTTACTTCCCTTCCTCTATTTATTTATTTTCATTTAAATAATTTTAGTGGAGGATGTTGTAGAAAGCATTTCATATGTTGTTGATTTTGTTTCAGAGAACATGATAAAAAGGTATGCTGCTTAGGCTTGACATCGTTGCTTCCTCTTCCTGCTGATCAAGTGCCTGCAGAGGCCTTGGAGCGCATCTTTAAGGCGACTCTTGATCTGCTAGTTGCCTACAAGGAACAAATGGCAGGTTGATGACTGGCATTTCCTTTCCTTCCTTTCCTTTACTTTGTGCCAATTTGTAGAGCAATAATTCTTCTCTTCACATTCTGTTAATTATCTTCGTGTTTTCTTTGTCCTTTTCCTTACCTGGCTACCTGTTCTGATGAGCACAGAGGCAGAAAAGGAAGAGGTTGAAGACAACGATGATATGGATGGCCTGCCGACTGATGATGAAGATGATGATGGCGAGGGGTCTGATAAAGAAATGGGAGTTGATGCTGAGGATGGGGATGAAGCTGACAGCATTAGACTTCAAAAACTGGCTGCWCAGGTAACTTTTTGTGGGGACTACAGGACCAATTTGCTTTGTACAAAAAAATAGAATTTGAAARACTACGTAATGTTGAAGACTTGTATAAATCAGTTGTTTTATGAATGTCAGCCTGGTAATCTAGAATCCTGAATTGCTAATTGTCATTTATCTAATATGGTTACGGTTTTCTCCTGCACAATTTAAATTGTTGTTTTAGAAAGTGAAGAAAAGTGGTGACATGACAGGTTGGTGGAATTTTAGAAACTAGATGTATTTGTAAATAGAATGAACAATGGACATATAGGGAAGTCAGTGTGTCTAATCAATCTCCCCCCCCCCCCCCCCCCCCCCCCCTTTTTGGAAGTTTCATTAAGACAACCTGACAATTTCCTGTTTCAGGCGAAGGCTTTCCGCTCCACTGATGAGGACGATGATGACACAGATGATGATTTCAGTGATGATGAAGAATTGCAATCACCCATTGATGATGTTGACCCTTTCATCTTTTTTGTGGATACGATTAAAGGTACGTTACATCCACAGTTATTTGAAATAAAAGACAACCTTGGTTTTATTATAATTACCTACTGCTGACAGACTTCTCWTTGGTTGAATTTCTGAATCAAGCTTTGCAAGCATCTGATCCATTGAGGTTCCAGAACCTCACGCAGACGCTCGACTTCCATTATCAAGCAATTGCAAATGGTATTGCTCAGCATGCTGAGCAGAGAAGAGTGGAGATTGAGAAGGAAAAAGTGGAGAAAGCATCCTCAGCTGTGGCTGCATCATGATTTTGATTCCCGGGAGCTCCCTATTGGTTGAGTTTTTGGTTACTCCCATTGATTATCATTTAATAATACTCCATGAAGACAACGAGTTAATGGAGAGCTGTTGGAGTTTTTGTTGGTCCACTGGTCATGGCGGTCAGCGAGTCTTAATGTGTATTCTGGTCCAACCATATGTCTGCAGTTGAGAAGATGAGCGTATGGGGAACTCAGCCTGCTGCCCATTTTTCCGTGAGTGTGGGTTTGCAAAAGTCACTATCTGAGGCGAATTGGCTGTCCTAAATAGGGACCTGCCTTTTCCCAGTAGTCGGTCCCTTAGGGAAGTCCTGTAGCTGTACAATTTGTTATACAGATAAACATGAGGGTTATATTTAATGTTTGTGCTTTCTTTCTTTCTTTTTTCAGGAGGGTAAGCGAATATAGGATCCAATATATATATATATATATATATTAGTCAGTTCATCTGAAAAGATGAATGGATCGTATTCGCATTCTCTTTTTTTTTTTTTCCTTCCTTTAGTCCTCTTTGGATAAAGAGTGCCTGCAATATTTTGCTTTGTTTAGTTGATATGATGAAGTCGAATCATTGGTTGATTTGGGTTTGGGAAATTTTGCTCATGGTAGAGGGGGGAGGGGGTGATACATACCAGTAGCTTGCTGGTGAATGTAAAACAGCTCATATTCTTTTACATTGCTATTGATGGGGGTTATGTACGATCTGGCATTTTCATTACTCTTTTGCTCTAAGGTCTATTCTTCTTGTTCTATGAATTAGAATTGTATACAATCTGGGGATAGATGTCATTTTGTTTGTAGGGCATGTCCTTGTACCAATGTTTTTCCTTTTTAACGGCTGAAATTAAAATGCTTTAGAAAAAGGTAGCTGGAAAAATGAAAAAAGTATTTTTATTTTTTTAAAAAATATCGTAGCAAAAATTTTTCTTTTAAGAGGGTTTTTTTTTTTTTTTTAATACTTATTTTTGGAATCCAGAAGATTAAAATCAGTTGTTTACGTTTCAATTGAGTTTTTATTCTTGGTTTCAGAAAAAAAAAATATATTTTAACCATATGGAAATTATCGAGAAAAAATACATAATGCTTCTTTTGTTAATAAGGGATCGATTGATTTCGTTGGTATATAATATTTCACAAATTTCATAAGAAATGTGAATCATATTATAGAAGTTTGACCCATTGAATAATTAAATATTGGTCCCAAAAAAAAAAATGATAACGTGTCTTTGATGAGTAAGAAAAATATACTATTTAAAAATTATTCTCGTAATTATAATCCTAATAATTCGTAATATTATGGATTAGCTMAAAAGATAATAGCAATCAAATATCCTTCTAAAATTTGCGGGTGTAGTCCTCCAAGGTTGGCTTCAAACAACCCATTGGGCTTAAATATAAGCCCATAAAGTGCCCTAGCTTTTTAAATCTATATGCAATCTTGAACTAGGGTTTTAGTTATTTCCTCCATTCGCTTCTCTGCTTCAGAGTCTACAGCTGCCTCGGCATTTTCCTAGGTTCTCTCTTTCTCTTGCTTTCTGATTTTGATATCAAACTTTTTTCTTGTTTTCGTTTGGGTTTAATTATACTTCGTATTGGAATTTGCTATTTCGTTCAGAGCTTGTCGCCCAAGGGATTGTTTTTTTTATCATATTTTTGTGGTATAGTTTCTACCGCAACCACGGCAACTTCAAAGTTGGTTGGTGATGTGAAGAACTGCTTTTTAGTTACTGTTGGGTTTAAATCAAGTGATTGGAAGTACGCAAGATAGTTCTATGGAGTTGTAGAAGAATAGTGAAATTTATAGCTTTGATTTTTTCTCCTTCTATATCTTTCTATGTTGGGGCTGGGAAGACCGAAATTGCAACTTGATCTTGTATGTTTCCGCTTGTGTAAATGTGGCGAGAAAAATGTTTTGATTCTAAATAGGGAGAGCAATCAGTTCAGCTATTATAGAGAAAGTCTGTAATTATAATTCAATAGCTAAGTCTATCATTTAGTCATCGCTGTGCGAATAATGCTAGCACTGGATCCGTTGTTTATTTATTCTGTTAGCTGCTAGAGTTTTCCATTGAGGATTTGTGTGTGATATCATTTCTTATCATTTGTACTGTTGTTTTAGCTTAATATATTCCAGCTTTATTGTATTATTTGTAATCCGCCATTGAGTATAGTCAAGTTTTCTTGATGATCTTGTCATGCTATGGCAGATGGATTCCCAGATCAAGCATGCTATAGTTGTGAAAGTGATGGGCCGCACTGGGTCTAGGGGACAGGTGACTCAGGTGAGAGTCAAGTTCATTGATGACCAGAACCGATTCATTATGAGGAATGTTAAGGGACCAGTCAGGGAGGGAGACGTGCTCACACTGCTCGAGTCTGAGAGAGAAGCTAGGAGGCTGCGATGATGGCTTTGCTTTATGTTCTTACTATCTTTTGAGCTTGATGTAGATGTAGAAGATATCCAAATTTTGGTTTTGGGAATATGCATTTAAGACTATTTGGCTTGGGCTGTTGCTTCTGCTGTTTAATGGTTTAGTTGAATGGTTTTTGTCATTTCTGACAATTATGATATGAGTTAGTCAATACATCCTCCTGCAATCTCAATATCGAAAGAGAAATTTCAATCAAGAACTTATGCCACTAAGATAATGACCCATTTATGTTTTGGAATGTTAAAACTTTAACTTCCATATCGTTAATCTCAACTGGATAGTGCCTGTTTGCCAATGCCATTATCTTTGCATTCAATTTTTTACTATGATTAAYGAATGGGTATTTGTTCTGGACCTTATGACATAGGCTAACTTCTCAATCTGGTTGCATCATAATAGTCATATATCCTTCCTTGATGTCATAAAAGAAAATAGACTGTTGTTCTTCTAACTTCATTTGTTCTACTTATTCTTTTGGTAGATATGGACGGATCATTGTGAGATTGTCTTCTTTTTTTTTTTTTAAATTTTATGTATGGTTTTCCAAGTAGAACAAGCTGAGTTGTAATAGCACCCGGTGGGACATTTGATTGCTCAATTATTTTGTTCCATCTTGAATAGCTCAAATGGGTAGCACAAGAATCGCCATATTTCCATCCTCGACTTGTGAGGTCATTTCATGAATGAATTAAAAGTTTCTTTCATACATAGTTGAAGGAAGACCAATAATTTGGGAATAAATAGCAACAATAATGGAGCTTCATGAAATGTCTATCATGACCTCTCCTTACCTGCAAAGTCTAAAGAGGTATAGAGAGATACCATTCTGATACTGAGTGTTCTAAACCAACAAGATAACGCAGAGGGTGAATAGTTTATCTATAGAGATAAAACACTAGTTCAAGTACTATAATTTGTCCATTAGAAGTTGAAGTTGAAAAACCAACCCTCATTTACCAAAATACTACCTCGCAACGTGCATTTCATCCTGAACTATTGTTTCCAAGAGCTCAACCTTCTACTTTGAGTGCGGAACGGAATAGGCAGGCCTGTCGGACTTTCTTATAGTTTATGCTGGTGCAAAGGAAAATTTATCCTAGAAATACATTTGCAGAGTTACTTTGAAAAATGCAGGTTCTTCTGTTTTCTTCGTCTTGAGCAAAATTACGAACAGAAAAACCATATAAAATATCTCAAAATGGTTTTTTATTTTTCATTTTTTTTTTTGCTTTAAGAAGAAATGGGATTAATTTAAACTAAAAGAGACTAGGTCAAAGTTTGATCATCTCATTCTAGAGGATAAACAAGAGCTGAAAATACAAGCATGCCAGCAGAAACTGACTACTAAGTCTCAACAAATTCTGAAGAATTTGCATTTAGCTGAGCGGCATGCAGAAGCAGACCTCATTACAAAACATGCTTAGAGTAATCCTTGGCCATTTTCCTATTTACCCATGTGAGTTAAAATCCTACTAATCAAAGCTGCTTTAGCTCCTGTAACAGGAAGGTTGTTTGCAGTCAAATAGTATTTCAGCTCTGTCACGGTCAAGTTCTTTAACTGTCAAAACACAGATAAATGTTGTCAGAACATCAGCTCCTTGCAATTAGTACCCAAGGCAATTCTTTGTTGATATCCAGCCAAAACATTCTATATTAATTGGGCACGAATAATGGCAAGAGTAATATTTTTGTCAATCAATAGAAGGCTGTCTAACTTGGAGGTCTCTTATAATCTTAAGCGGTGTTTAGGTTGAAAGTAAGATACCTTTCCGCTGTCTGCAAGTTCCAGCCAGTCATAGTTTGCATACTCCTTTATTGCAATTTCAGAAGCTGCTTTTCGCTTTCTAGAAGCTTCATTCACTTTTGGGTTTGCAGCCGGATCATTTTCATCATTATAGTCCTCTCCGTATACAGAAAGCTTGAATTCTTCGATTGCTTTAACAATACCTGGCCTACAATTAGTAAAAGGAAATCACTGAGAGAAAAGCCCCGTCTTTTGACAGAAATGAGATAGAAAATGAAGACAGAGAATACCTAGCCATGCCTTCTTCATCAGGAAGAGTTTCATCTTTAATTTCAGGCATCTCATCTTCATCAAGTGCGAGTGCCTGCACTACTGCATAGTGTGTCTGCAAGGCTGCAAAAATGCTTCTGTCAACATATTATACAACTTACATACCACAGGACATTGTACCTTTCTTCCTTCATTCTCTGCTCATAAAGCTGAAGTATAAAGCAATTATAGTATAAAGCAGCCGAAACCAGCATGTAACTAGACGAGCTTTTCCTCCTACAGCTCAACTTTGGCTTTCTTGTACTGTAGATCAAGGCCTGACTAAATTTTTTTCACACATTGGTTCACAAAATCAAAATGGCACTCCATCATTCATCTTCTAGAAAAGAAGATAGGAAAGCCAATTTATAGAGGAGCAAATCATTCAGTCTTTGAAAATTGCACAATCTTAGTATCGAATGACATGTGAGAAATTAGCAAATGAAAATACCAAGAAAAAATAAGCCAGAACCAAACACTTATTTTATCGAAGTTTTAGAACAAAATCACTTTAGCTCGTCACCAAATGTTAAAGTCAAACATGAATCATTTTTAAGTCAGTTGAGTTGGTTCAAAAACTAAAATCAACTGCCAATTGGTCTATTCCAGCTTTGGTTTCTCTTAGAAGATATTGCTTGCAGTCATTCAAATGTTTCCTTTCATCTTCATTGTTTGATTTTCCAACCATCATATTATTCTTGAATCTGTTCTTTATGGTTTTCCTCTCTCATCATTTTTGCTACATATCTTGTTTGTTTGTTTGGTGCTTTGGTTCATTAGTCAGATTCTGAAGTACATAYCACTGCACTTGCAGAGTTTTGACAAGGTCTTGAAACACTCGGTCTTACTCCAAAAGTGCAGGGATCAAGTTGAGCCCCAGCAATGAAAGCTACCTGATCTACTCTAAATCTTTGAAAATCTTTTATTTCTCTTTCCATTTTATGATGAATTTACTTTCTCATAGATTAATCCCCAGGAAATCGTTCTTGGATATAACTTGTGTTAAGTATATAGCATCACCAGTATGGTTACCAAACTGCAAGATCAATCTCTATCCTAGAAAAAGCATTTGAGGCCTCTAAGGCCAACTAATACACTTGGAAATACTCATTCAACTGCTAATCTAATAGCATTATTTCAATTGTGGAATATCTGATTTACAAACTTCAAACATACCAGGGTTAGCGAATTGACACACTGAAAAATCTTTCAAGTCAATGCGTCGTACTAAAGCAGAAGCTTTTTGTATTTGATCATCAGATGCCCGAGGTGCCATGGCTGTTGTATACGTATGACGCTGCAGATTTTAAAAAAATATATGGTTAGTGTCTAAAAACAATTGATAAAACCTATTTACCCAACTTAAACACTTATCTTGCCTCTTCAATATGTCTGATGTCATCAGAATATGGAAGATATATCATATGCATTCCTGGTGGRTCAACTTGACCACCGCTAGTTGTTATCTCATCCTGCATTTTAGAAAAGCAGCAATATCAATTCTAGCAGGGTCAAAAGAAAAACGGAAGTAGCAAACTAAGGCATGCAAAAGCAAGGCAAGAAACTGCTAAATTTGTCACCAATAAAAGCTGACAATCATTCTTTTTCCACAGACCTTTCTTTCTTTATAGTGTCTCATCTGCTCTTGTACTCCCTACTCTATTTTATAAGAATCATTAAAAAAAAAAAAAAAAAAAGAAAAGAAGATCCAACAAGACAAGTGCCTGACATGTTCTATAGCTTCTTTGGCTTAAGTGCAGCCATAAATGCATTAAGATGCTTTATGCTAGAATCTAGTCATTTTTGCTTTTTTCACACCAAGTTCAGTTGCTTGTAGCTAATACAAACCTTCTGAGGACTTTTCCCTCACATTTTAGAACAATTGTGCATTCTATATTAACCTTTAGTTTTAAGTCAAACAGCATAGATCCAATGGTTGAAATAGGAAGTGGTAGAGTCCACCATTAGCTAGCATCCAGCGATTAAATAATGTATGCACTACATATTAGTGTCGCATTATTCATAACATATTCATCTGGAAATCAGTAAGTTTTGGTACTGAAGGCAGACAATCACAGCTTAATTACATAAAATGAAAATTTAGGCTCTACTAAATCACYGATTGAGCAAGAAATCTTGAGCTGAAAATAGAAGTCCCAGAAATTATCTGCCAACTTCAGCAAGCATAACTACATTAGTGAACTGAATCCTTTACATGCATATAGAAACATATCTTACTTGTGCAACTAGAGCTACCAACTGAGGATGACTTGAACTTCCATAAAATGCAACAGCAAAGCTGCAAAAAGAAGGAAAAAGTATATAGAAAAGCCAACATTAAAGGACTTTACAGCAGAATAGAACAATGGCAGCAAAATTCTAAAATTCATCTAATCCTATACAAAAAAATGCATCACAGAGTAAAATATCAAGCATTCACATTGTTGGCTGGTGAAGGATGTTAAACAAATGCACCATTCTTAGCTATGAGGATACAGAGATGTGAAGGATAAGGATAAGGATAATACTGAATGAATAAAAAAAGGAGCAATAGTATGAATTATGAAGCATCTCTCCCCAACCTCACCCTTTCTTTTGTTTTTAAATTATTTTTGAGGATGGATTATGGGAACCTATCGTGCATACTTAAAAACAACAAAAAGGAAAAGAAAAGAAAAATCATGACATTGTTGTGTATGAGATTGCAGACAGGTTTCTTTGTACTTTCTTTTACACTTTTTCAGCTCAACCAATTCCGGTCATTTGTTCTACAAAGAGCACATAAAATTGTATATCAGTTGTGCCACTTTTGCCCAAATTGCTATAATTATGTTTATTGTGAAATGTATAGGTCATATTTAGTGATCAAGTAACACAAGTATCAACAAGAATGAAAAATCTTGGAAGTAACCAACCGATTAAGCCGTATCATGGATCTATGCAGGGCAACGAAAGTGCAAGTACTCCCAATCACTTCCTGTAATAAAAGTATTGGTAAATAACCACAAGTCAGATTAAATGAAAATACGGAATGCAGTAAAGAAATTAATACAAATGCATAAATCTGGAAAGGAAAATAATGATTGCCCCAAATCCTAGTAATAATTTGGTGCAGAAAAGATGCAATTAGAAGGATACAAACAAATGTCAATTAACTAAACTACTTAGAGATTGGGACTGCATAACTTGTTGGAAACAATTTCCAAAAAGATTTTATGCAACATAAGTTTTAGAAACATTGCCAAGTATAGCATCATACTGCATTTTACTATTAAAAATGCTTATTCCTTTTAAAATTACAAGAAAAGGGAGCTGCAAAGGATGAATAAATATTTTGACCWGAACCTTGTTAGATCTCCATTATGTGATTGATAAATATCAAAACACATTTACTGACAACATTAGAAATCTAGGAGTTCTTGTAATTCGTTTCGTGTTTCATCCACTGATTTGCAGGCTYTCATCTTTTCCTGCATGATGATGACTGAACAGGCTTATTCTTTATTAATCAACAAAAAGAACACTAGGAATCCGAGGATTGGTACTATATTAGTTAAATGAATAGATCCATGTTAGTTAAACAGGCCGTAACTCTGACCTAAAATTCATTAGGTTAGACTAATATATTTTAACTGGCCTGGGTGACCTTCAGCTTTCCACATGTAGTTCCTAATCTTGTATAAGGGCAGAGTTTAACCAGAGTAGGGTACAGAACAAAGGCTCTGAAAGGGGCAATACAGACAACTACATATAGTAGACCCCCCAAAACCACACCACAAATTTTAAAAAAAACAAATTAGAAAAACAAAGTCCGTACACTCAAGTTTTTGGATGCACAACGACTCTAGATTTTGAAATCACACCAACCTCCATTGAATTGAATACCTCTCTTACATCACAAAACATACGTATATCTAACAATTTTGAACGTCATCATAAATTTTAACATTCTGAAGAAGAATAAACAACAAGTGTTACTCAAAGCTACATGGTTGGGTAAAATTTGCATGTCTAACTTTGTCTAATAGAAGGATGCAATGTTAGGAAATATCAGAAACATGGAACTAAAAGCAGATAGTTGAGTATATGGAACAAAATAACCTCATCGCTGGGAAAAATAAATGTTGATGGCTTCAAGTTGTGATAATCCTTGAGGCAACTCAAGGGCTTGAAACCTAGAAGCCGAAGATGTCCACATGAAACTCTCTTGATTTCGGAAAGCTCATCAGTTGAGAACATGATATTCGCGCTGACCATTGGAAAATGTAAATGAGAATCTCACGGAAGTTATTGGCTAGTTAAACCCAAAAATAATGAAGGAAACATAACCACCTTCTTTACAGAAGTGCTGAAAAAATTATCCAAATTATTTTAAGTAAACTAACATGATGAACCYGAAATAGATTACAGAAATAATATGTCATAATTCTACAGGACAATAATAAGTGGAGCATACTGCAGCTGGTAACAATGGATATTCTAACTTAGACAAGTTGAAAATTCTTCTTTTGTTCTCTTCCTAGCTGCTTACCATGAAACAAACAACTCAAACAATGCCACCCAATAACTGCAAACCTAACTCTATCTCAATCTTCTTCTCATGCTTCAATAGATTTGATTATTGAACCATGGACATAGTTTTTCTGTGTTGAGACAATTCATCAAGTGAAACACAAACATGAATCAACTATGTCAACAACAAAGTGTGTTCAGTGATTGATGATGAATTATCATTCTTTCCAAGAGAACATAGGACAACTACCAAGTATGCCAAGTGATGTGAATGTCTTTACCCTTCCCCTCTCACAACCACTCCTTAAAATGAAAACACAAACTATATGAGAACAAAAATTCTAGCAAATGCAAAATGACTATCTTGCTGTTTAGGAGTCATGCCAACTTCTCAAGTGCAAAAAAGGGTTACGTATAAATTGCAAATCAAACAAGAAATTGGAAAATTAATTGTGCAGATGTGCTTAACAGGTAAAGAAAACGGGAATTTAACAAGAGCGTGATTTCATTACTCCTGAACCATCTCTATAGCAAGAATATTAGGGTATATCAGATCAATCAAAAAGAAATGAGACTTTTCCACATTGCTGATATCCTGACACAACATGATCAGACTCACCTTTTGTAAGACTGAAAGCGCTTTGCAGGTTCCTGTACTAATGCACCCGTATCCGAACATATGAAGGATCTATCAGTCTGCAAGATGCCAAACAGCAACAAATTTCAAAACTAAGGGAGCAGTGGATTACATAAATCCTAGCCAACTAAATGGGGGTGGAATTAAATTACAAGCACAACAATCCCAATGATAGTGTACACCAATAAATAGTTTAGGTTAAACTTGTCTTTGAACTAGATTTGCTTATGCCACATGCGTACACAAACAGGAGATAAGAATCAAGCCATGCTAAATATTGGTAAACAAAAAACTCCATGATGATATTATTAACATGAAAGGAAGATTGGCAATCTAATCATAGAACACTAATCCAAAGGTGTTGGTTAATGCCTTCTTGTTCATTACTATGCTACTGTTGTTTGACTCTTCACTTTGATAGAGAATAGGAGAGCGAAGAAACAGACATATTAGTATGCAAGAAAACTGACCAATATCTTCTCCATCTACATGTACTATATAGAAGGATAACCACAGAATAAACTCCAATAATTCTTTGGGAAGAAACAGAAAATAAAGTTATTCGCACATAGAACAATGTAGAAATTGTTGGATAAACTTGATGTCGAAAAGGTGATTGAGGAAGTAAACTGAATTAGCAGCAGGATGTGGTGTAGTATTGACAATGAGTGTTTCTCTTGCTCTTCATAGCTGGTTACCATTGTGGTAGCTAAATGCACATCTCTCATCAAAGAGATATAGAAAGTCTATTCCCCTAGAATTTCTTTCCTTAATCATCGAGTGGACCACATGTTGCAGTAGAGCACGCAAGATTCTTACCACATTTAAAAGSGAAAAAGAAGTCCAATCCAAATAGGTCAGCATTACATGCATCAATAAGGCAAGAAAGTGGCCAGCTGGTCAGCAAATGTGGCTGTATTGCTCAACAGGATGGTTTCTTTGAGGATTATACAGATAGGTGGTGGATTAGAATATAATCACGAGAGATGATGCTCCTGATGCATCATAACTGATTTATTAAGTATCTTCAAATATACTGGCTAAATCATTTTATCTAATGTTTCGTTCTCTAGCCTCAAACTAAGCTCCAGGTACTAATGGTCAATGTTGGATACCTACCCAACTATAACTATTATTATTCATCAACCTTTCTTATAGTTCTATGGCTTTGATTTAGATATAACTCTAAGTTATGACTTATTTTTCTCACTCCACAAGCACAACTACCTTTGCTCTTGGGAASGAAAAGAAGAAAAACTTTCTTTCATTAACAAATTACTAGCTGAACCAACAAATTGCTACATCAAACTGATGGTACATAGCCATTGTTTAACAAAGAAAAAGAGAATTTGATAATCTGATACCTTCAAAGGAAGATTAGTGATTGAATCAAGCCAAGTAARGGTCCCTAAAACAAAAAGAAGGAAGGATTAACAGTCAATTACCTTGAGATTATGACATGTAAAGTACAAAGGCAACAAGCAGACCTGGGTTGGTTGGACGAATCAAAGCATATGTATCTACTTCTATCGACAAACCATTGGCAATTATGAATTTGATTCTTCGAATCTTGCYCTTCTTGAATATACGCTTCCTTAARTGGTTCTTCATGTCTTCAAATCTGATATTAWAAACTACTACTTTCATAAGAAGCCAGTAAAGGAACATGCAGTAGACATGCCAAGCAAAAATCCACAAATAAAATGTTCAAGTAGATAGTTAGGCAGCCTAGAGGGTATCAGAGACCAAAACGCAGATCCTCATCCACATGTTCTAACATGATATTCTTGCTGTATGGTCAAAACTATGCAAGATTAGACTAGAAAAGTCCAGAATCTCATCGGTCCTGCAGCATCTATAAACTATGGGTTTTAAGCAGCTGATAAAAGATGCTTTTGAGAAAATCTGTTRTYTAAATTAATATAACATTTTATTTTCAATAGCATCAATAAGCAAACCAAAACAGCTTTCTTCAGCCTTTTTTAAGCTCAAATCAGAAGTGCAAAAGTAACATAAAACAGCTCAAAATAAATTGACTTAAAAAACGCTGGAATCTTATCTTAAGCAACTGAAAATGGGGCRTAAAGCAGGAACCAGAATAAAAGAATAGTAGTCATGAAACACCACAAACAAAAGGAGACTGGATTGACTCATCTCATTCCTGTATTAGAAGTCAAGGAACTGAAGAATAAAATAATAAAAAGATTGAGGTACTTCCAGAATTAGAATGCAACTGAAAGTTATACATGAAATTCTCTCAGTTATAAAATTCCAAAGCATCTCCTTTGTTTCGAGTTCGTTTTAAAAGAATAAATAACGTTCTGATAACAAAATAAAATGCGGCCAACCACTTGTAAGTTCATTTTGCTACAGATTGAAAAATTTAAAACAAGCACTTATGTTGAGTCATTGACTTATTCCTCAAGTTTGAAAAAGCTCCCAAATAAATCCAAGATCCTTTTGAACTAAATGAGAAATTGGTTTTTGCAAGTATGATTAAGTAAATAATGTTTGCAAACTAAAATAGTCAAACACATACACCGTGTTCATGTTCTATGTACTCATARCACAAGCCTCATGTGCCAAACAGACACAAAATTCACTAAATTCTAACCTCTCTCCAACCAAGGCCTTAAATTGATTAAGCTCATCACCTTCCAATCCAAGTAAGTCCTGTGTAGGTTAGAACATTGAGTCAGCATGCTGCATGTATACAAATAGAAGTTTAAAAAAGAAATCCAAGTGTACATCGCCTACATACTGCATAGAAGAGAGACATGTTAAACTCATCATCTTGCTTGCTTAAGGGCAGAAGTTCAATAAAAATGCCAAGATCTTGAGCGTCCTGTTTAAAGGTTCAGAGCCATTACTGTGAAATTCTGATATATATTCTCCTTTAACCAAGTTTATTAAAYAACATAATTTTCTTAAATTCAATAATTATCCCTTAGTCATTGCAAAAATGAATAWATATTCTGTTCCACTTTACTTTGGCTCGTTGCACAGTTGTCCTCATCATATCCATTTTTGTTATTCCTGTGATACTTCCGAAGGGATCATCTTCATTTGTCAGTAGAAGAATACGCTTATCAGCTGTTTTTGCAGATCTAAAGAAGTCCAAAGAAACCATTTATTGAAAGCRAAATAGCTTAACATTTGATTGTGCATCATTGTATTTCTATGGACAAGATGAGAGAAGATATAAACAGAAAATTCTGACCCCTTTCGAAGCAGAGCTTGTGCGACCCAGAGGGCATTATAGAGAGAATTATCACGAGAACCAGACAAGATGCCATATTTACTTCCAATTTCTTTGCTAAATTTTTCTGCAAGCAGAGGCAAAGATAGTAATCAGAGTAGTCCACAGATTATAACATAATTCAATAAACATGGTAGCTAAAGGTTTGGATGATTGGAATCTAAAATCTCAATTGACATAAGATATGAAGCTTTCAAGATGGTATAAGGAAACACCAGTCCTCTTTCAGCAACTAAAAGACCATTCCTTAAACCCAATTTGCCTTTCTTTTGGTTAATATATATTAAATAAATAAAACCCACATAATTTGCAATAGAAAGATAGAAAAGGAAGATGGTAAGAAAAAGAATCAGTTGGTGATGAAGAGCCCATTAGAGGGATTTTCTTTAAATACTTAGATTTGTTTCTCCAACATTCTTAACTGTAGTAACTAAATTTTTCCTTTCCCACATTTTTTTAATTAGATAAGTAAATACTTAATAGAGAGAAAGTTTTGATTCTTTTAAGCAACCCAAAAGAAAAAGGAAAAAGAAGCAGCAACCTTTACAAATGATGAATATCAATTTGAGCCAACACTGATACACGTTCCAAGAATATATACACAGTGCTTAAATGCATGACGCAATCTTCAAAGGCTTAGACAATGCTATTTCATGACCAACAAGAATTGACAGGAAGACTGGAAAGGGGAAATAAAGAACAATGGTAAACACAAATATTTGTCTACAGTCTTTTGGCAGGTGAAATTCAAATGCCAGAATGTCAAAGTCGATCACTATTCAAATTCAAATGCCAAGTACTTCACAAGGTCCCAGTCACTAGTRGTCTGGAAAGGTCTGAATTTATAATTTAGCAAAAAATATCTATTGGAAGGACACTTAAGTCTATAGCCATACACATACAAACAAACACATACACAGACAAAAAGCTCTGGTCAAGAATTTGCCATCAATTGTAAATACAAAGTAGTCATAGCAAAGCAAAATGGTACCTTCGATGAACTCGAATTCTTTGATGAGCCTGGCTGTTGGCCTATCTAGATCCTCTCGTTCAGGAACATTCAATACATAAACACCATTCAAATCCTGTATGTTCCTTTTTTCTCTCTGATAATATACAAGTAAAACACAAAATGAGAGGGCTAGAAATACAGAGGAATTAATATAATAACCAGCTGCTACAACACATCCCAATAAAGGTATCTAACCAGCATGATTCTGTTACAGCCCATATGCATGTAGTCTCATCCACTGAACTCCATGGGTAACAGGAAAAAWGTAGAATTAAACCTTTGCCCTTGGTTCATGCTTGCTGTTGCAAGAAAACGAAGGACTTGAATGCCTATTTTCTTATCTTAAAAATTTAAGAGAATGTTATTTAGGATGCATCTGACTGGCACTGCTGCAATTATCCAAAAACCAATAAAGACAATCCTCACAAGATTCAAACTCCTTGTTCATTTGGAACAAGGTTTCCAAAATTGACTTTAGTTTTTCCTACACCATAAAAAACGATGTGGTAAACCTTTTTCGTCTTTTTTTATACAAACCTATAAACACGATTTCCTTAGACTGCTTACAATGCCCAAGATCCATTATAATCTATATGAATATATTCCAGATAATACATCAACTTAACAATGGAAGAGCAAGCAACTATTTTCACTATTATTATTTGAAAAGTGTGTAGTCCACACCACCAAATAAACTAAGATCAAATATGCTTTCAAACACTTGTCCATTATCCAGAAGTGACAACAGGTAGTCTCCACTTTGGGGTAGAAGAAGTCCAAGTTCGTGAAATACTTAACAGTATTGAAGAAGCATATGGCGACTTCATCATAAGATCTATTGATGATTTGAGTCTTCAAAGATTCTGCAATACACCTGATGGAAGCTTGAAAATGTGATACATCCCTTTGATCTTCCTAAAAGAAAATAACGCCCAGCAAGAATACATCATTTTATGCACAGAAAGTCAAAAGAAGAATTTAAAAAGTAAAAGCAAATAAATTTGGATGTAAATGACACAACATTTCATCTTTACCATATTTTAACACTGACCAAAATAATGTTTCATTATTTAGTAATAAATTTATCCAAACAAAAGTAATCACGCTTCATAAGCATAATAATGGTTCGTACATATTAGAAATAACTAATACAATGCAAGCACATTTGGACATAAAATGCAATTATGTTACATAGGAAATTTTAGGAAGAAAAAAAAAAAAAGAAAGAAAGAAGAGAACTTTACTACAAACAAATGAAAAATATTCTTCTGAAAGGTTAATCAATGTTATAAGGTAAACAATAGA
>MEJB01000033.1:316889-337580 GCA_001752375.1 Rhazya stricta
AAGATATAAATATATATTTGAAAGAAAGAAGAAATATTTGAATTAAATATAGATATATAAGTGTATAATGATCTAATAAATATGATAAAATAAAATATATATAATAATAATAACTTATTAGAAGGTAATATTTTATTAGAGGTGGGCCATCTTTGAATCGTGATACATGTAATCTTGTCAACTTCATCCCACATTAATTACAACTAGGTCTGCTGCCCCTTCCTTAAGAGAACCTAAGGGCATGATCTCACCGTCCCAAGCTTCTCTTCTGACRCAGAAGATGGCCGGAACACATTTCAGAATCGTTTGGCTTACCATCCTACTTTGTGCCTCTACCTGTAAGTCTCTTCCTCTCTTGTCTTCGAAGTCTTTTCTCTTGTGATTACACACACAAACAAGAACTTATATAGAAAYCTCAAATGGATTCTTGAACTTAAAACTAACAGATTTTGATTTGCAGTTTATCACATTCCCAAGATGCTGACAGTGGAAGGAAGCAAATTTTCTCCAAGAGCTGAAGCTGATGAAATCTGCCTATGTGATGTCTTCTTCAATCACTGTGGTAGATGTGGTCAGAAGTGTAAAGTTGAATGCGATGGAGAGTTCTGTACACCAGTTCTTACCTGTAAATGATGAGTTTAATGATATCAATATATGATCAGTAAACTTGAATAGAAATTGACTTAGAACCTCTTGTTTTCAAGGTATATTGCATTTAGATCTTCAAGACTGCTGAAAAATCATGCCAAAGGACATATACGCATACACCGAGAGAAAGAGATACAATGGTCTGGTCAAGAATCTGACTAGCACGGCTGCAATTCTCTAGAAAACCAACACGYATTCAAACCAAGAATCTGACTTTATTATTTGTTATGATTCCACACACCATATAAGTTGATGGGGTAAACCTTTTCTTCCTCTTTTATACAAATCCAGAAAGCAAGATTTGCACCAGATAATACATCAATTTCACAATGGAAGAACAAGCAAATGGTGATCTTCTCAAACTTCAAAGTCATGGTAGGCAGCAATTGATATGAATTCTACCTCTTTTAGGTAATGCCTTGTAATTATTCGTCTATCGTTTTAAACCCAAAACCAAGCTGGGGGCGGAACAACCAAGCCACTAGGCATCAGGCATTAATTATATAACCAACTCTCCCATACAAGAACAAAAGATCATTACTTTTCCGACCCATGCTTCTACGTTCTCCTCTAATCCTGAAATGACGAGAACGCAACTTTTTACCATCCTACTCTATGCACCTGCCTGTAATTTCCTCATTTGAACACTTGTCTCTCAAATACTTGTGATTAGACKTGCAAAATCAAGAACTGGTATAAAAAGGTTGAAACTGGAAATGGGTTCTCGAACTTTCCGTGATGGAAACTAACAGATTTTGCTTTGCAGTTTATCYCAMTCCCAAGATGCTGATTGTYGAAGGAAGAAAATTTTCCCCGAAACTTGAAGCTGATAGGTGCCTATGCAAATGTCTTCTTCAACCACTGCGGTAGATGTGGTCTGAAGTGTGATGTTGAATGCATAGGAGATTTTTGTACACCAATCCTTGTTTGTAAATGAGTTACATCAATCAATAGACTTCAATGATGATCGATTTTATAAACTCTTATGTTCAAGGTATAATACAATTCAAGTAAGCGACGAGTAGAGGAATTGAGCAAGTTCTCTCTATATAAGAATAGTTTATCGAAAGCGACCATTCATTTTGACTAGTGAGTGAGCTGATACTGGTGACTCGTAATCCAATCCGGTTCGGTCCAAAATTGGGGTCAAGGACTCGAGAGAAGTATTTTTGGATACCTTTTATGGGCCTGTCGTGAGTCAGTGCCGTGGATGAAAGAACTGCTCCTGCTTCCATACTATACCTATTGTAACCATCCTGAATTTTTCCGCCATGTTTATCCGTGTTCTTGCTAGCTAGTATCGAGCAGAATCCCATGAGGAGTGGACATTCGATTATGATTTTGAAGTTCCTGTAAAYGAAAATATGGAGCTGAACTACCCAAATCTCCCTCTTCACTCATTTAAATCCTCAAATTTGATAGTTATCAACCGTGTATTTGCAGCATTTTATACCACTGGTGTACTAGTTTTGCTCTATTACCATGGACTGAAACTCCTAAATTCCAGAACCAAGTCCTCTCTTTTCATATCCTTTTCCATGTTAATTTCTGATCTTATTCTAGCCTTCATGTGGTCAACGGGGCAAGCCTTTCGTATGTGCCCAATAATTCGGGAAATCTTCCCAGAAAACGTTGAGAAAGTTGCAGCTAGGAAAGATTTTCCAGCTCTGGATATATTTATATGCACTGCAGATCCATACAAGGAGCCTCCTATAAGTGTTGTGAACACAGCTTTATCAGTTATGGCTTATGATTATCCCACACAAAAGCTCTCAGTATATGTTTCTGATGATGGTGGCTCTCAGCTTACTCTCTTTGCTTTCATGGAAGCTGCTAAATTTGGAACCTATTGGTTGCCCTTCTGCAGGGAGAATGAGATCATGGAGAGGTGCCCAGAGGCTTATTTCAGATCGAAGTATCAGATAAAATCTGAGAGTCATGAGAAAATTAAGGTAAAAGTTCAAATTATTTTCCTATATAAATTTGTAATTCAACAGTAGAGAAAAACAGTTCTTTATAGAAACATTTTTGGTCATCAATAATGGGACAAAAGAAATACGTGTCAATTATCTAACCAAAGATAATAATTGTATATGGTTAAAAGTTGAGTCCATGAAGAATTGAGTTCTGGGCACTCGACCTCTTTGATGCTGATCAGCTAGTAAAGGACTTCTACCTAAAGAATTTATTTATAAGTGATAATAAGTTGAGGAGCAAACAAAACAACAGAAAAGAATTTTCACCAAGAGGAAGATAAAGTGCATGAAACATAATCATTCAATTATTCTTGTCCCTGGTTTTCTGTTGCAGATGATGTATCAGAATATGAAGAAGAGAGTAGAAGATATGGTTAAAACTGGGGAAGTTGGTGAATATATTGACACTGCACAAGAGCCTGAAGCATTTAGCAAATGGACTGAAGGGTTCACGTCTCAAGACCATCCAGCAGTGATTCAGGTCTATTACCCCACATTTTGCCATCTTAGGCGATATATATGAGAGCTATCAAAGTAGTACTGTTGAGAATCATTAAGGCTACTTTGGTTTGTCATTCCAATCTAGTTTTGAAAACTCCGATTAATGCATTTTCTTTCTTTTTCCCATTTCACAGAATCAATACCTTGAAAAAAAACAAAGTTATCCAAAAAAAATTTCAAAGTATTTTCTTGTTATTTCCATCTAAATTTACGTGAAAATTTGAGCAGGTTTTACTCAGCAGTGACAAAGACAGAGATATTAGAGGCCTTCCAATGCCAAATCTTGTGTATGTATCCAGAGAGAAAAGCAGGACTTCCTTTCATCATTTCAAAGCTGGAGCCCTTAATACCCTGGTAAGCAGGACTTACTTTCAAATCATTTCTGCTATTTGCTCATATCTGATATTCAACTCATCATTTTTCTTTTTCTTTTGGGATTTGGTTTGCGCAATACATTTCCTTTGGTTTGTGTTCTGAAAAGCTTCGAGTATCAGCTATTATGACCAATGCACCAATAATCTTAACCATAGACTGTGACATGTTCTCCAACGACCCCAAAACACCATATTCTGTGCTCTGTTACTTCATGGACAGTTCAATTCGTTCCAAGTTGGCCTACATTCAGTTTCCCCAGAGCTTCCACGGATTGAACAAAGATGACATCTATTCAAGTGAAATGAAGCCTTGGTTTCATATCAATCCAAGGGGAATGGACGGTCTCTCAGGCCCTGATAATATGGGGACTGGTTGTTTCTTCATGCGCAGAGCTCTCTTTGGTTCTCCATCTTCATTTCTGCAACCGGAAATGGCTCTCTTGGGTCCTGATCATGTTGTTGAGAATCCCATCAGGTCTAAACAGACTTTGGAGATTGCTCTTCATGTCGCAGGTTGCAATTATGAGAACCAGACGAATTGGGGTTCTAAAGTAAGCTTCCTAACTAGTTTGCAGGTCCCTGGTAACAGATAGATCGGGCTTTCTTTTTTCGGGGTTGAATATCTTACAAAACTTACGCATTTCAAAATAATATATGCATTCTTGATGAAATATTTGCATATAAATGACAGTATGACCTAAATAGCTGTAATAGTAGAAGGATAGTGAATATATGCTACTTGACAGTTCACATTTGACAATTGTTTTAGCATATCTTCTTGTTTATTTTCTTCCATTGAATGCACGTGTTAATGTGCTATCCCATACTCAGATAGGCTTCAGATATGGATCCTTGGTGGAGGACTTCTATACTGGCTATCGTCTTCATTCAGAGGGATGGAAATCAATATTCTGTGATCCTCAAAGGCCTGCATTTTTTGGAGAAGCTCCAATTTCGCTTCATGAAGTAGTGAACCAAGTGAAGAGGTGGTCTGTTGGCCTTCTTGAGGTTTCATTCTCCAAGTACAGTCCATTAACCTATGGAATAAGAAGTCTTGGAATTGTCATGAGTCATTGCTATTCACATTATGCCTTTTCTCCTCTTATATCAATTCCAATCACCATATATGCCTTCCTTCCTCAGCTAACTCTCCTAAACAGAATCTACATCTTCCCAAAGGTATGCATCTAAATACTATCTTGGACAAACTACAATTTCATTCCTCGTTTATTTGTAGTGTTCTTCTAGTTTAATCCTTTCTTTTCTAGTTGGTTATCATTTTGAAGGGATCATTAGGGACAGTTCTATTATCCCAAAACATAAGGGATCATTACATTAATTTGATCAAACATGTGAATGCAGGTCTCTGATCCATGGTTTTTCTTGTACATTCTTCTGTTTCTTGGAGCTTATGGACAAGATTGCCTAGATTTTATATTAGCAAAAGGTACAATGACTAGATGGTGGAATGAACAAAGGATCTGGCTCATTAGAGGACTGACCTGCTACTCGTTTGGAACCATCGATTATCTAATGAAACAACTAGGGTTCTCAACACTTGAATTCAATGTCACAAACAAAGTAGTAGATGATAAACAAAGCAAAAGATATGATCAAGGGACCTTTGAGTTTGGAGTCCCATCACCCATGTTCTATCCATTAGCAATAGCAGCCATTATCAATTTGGCTGCTTTTTCTGCAGGTTTCTTGCAAATTCTCCAGGGAGCAGAATTGGATAGAGTTCTCATACAAATTTTCATTGCTGGTTTTGCTGTGTTAAATAGCATTCCAATATATGAAGCCATGGCGCTGAGAACTGATAATGGAAGGATGCCAACAAAGACCACTCTCCTTGCTATTTCCCTGTCATGGGGTCTTTATTTAGCAGCTTCTATCATATTAATAATATGAAACTTGTCTAATGTGCTCGTTGTCAAGTGTAACTATATTTTTTTGTATAAATTTAGTATGATTCGATCGATGATTCTAACTAGTAAAAAGTATTTATATTAAGTAAATTTCAACTTTATTAGATAATGAGCTTATCCTATAAATTAAGAGGGAAAAAAAAAGTCTTTTTTTCAATATATATCTCCTCCATAGGACGATGCTGATAATAAATATATATTCCCCTAATCGCACCTCCTCAAATCTCTCCCTCTTCTTCCCRAACTCGCAAGAAGGGGAAAAATAATAATAATAATAATAAAGGAAGAAAAAAATCTGCAAATACTTGTGGCTCTTGTTGACGGATGATTGTAATAGAGACTAAAGATTTCGTTTTCTTTTTTCTTTCTGATTCTCTTCTCTTCTACGTTTCTTGATCTGATGGAGATGAAGAGAATGAAATCGAGGCGAAGTGAATCAAGTTGACTGTCAAAGCCACCATCTCCGCCGTCAGCAGCTGCCGGCGACCACTCTAATTAAAGGTTTTGAGGACCGACAGCATCTCCTTCTCCTCCTTCCGGAAATTCCAAGTTCAGAGGAGATGTAATGAGTCGCAGCCTGCGAAGCCTCCGACTCGGAATCTAATTGGCACTCGAAAATAGACGTTACCCAACTTATGATCGAAAGGAAAGGAGTTCAAATAAATCTTCTGGATCATTGAAATCAATCAAAGCACACGGTAAAAGTCGAGGAACTTCTTCATAAATGTGCATAGAGCGTTGAGGAATTTAGCATCTGCAACTGAGGTAATCCGCTTTTATTTATTTCTCTTTCTTTCTTCCTTTAGTGACTGCTATAATTGTAAATCAGTTTGTTCTGAACTATGTAATTTGCTTTCCTTTTGGTAAGATTGGATAGAAAGATCTAAGCTTTAAGATAATGTAATATTCAATAATCACGGGAGAGGAAAAAGAGGTCCAAAGTTTCTCTCTTTTTTTCTGGAAACTAACGAACAATGATCTGATTTCTATGGCTTCAAAAAKTTTGCAAGACTCACGTTGAGAATAAACAGAGGTCGTCTTCCAGAACGAAGGAGAAAGAGGGAGATGTATTTGAAGAAGCCCTTCTGGAGTGATAACTTAAATTCAGAGTCACAGACTCCATCAGAATCACCGGTGGCTGAGCTGGTCAACTCGCTTGACAAGCAAAGAGTGTACAGAGAGGTCACACTTGCTCTTCGTACTGGGCTCTGTGATGCTCGGGCTGAGTTCTCATTCATCCGAGTTCGCGGCCTCCGCAGTATACTCAAATTTCTCCAACATGTTGCTGAGTCTGATACTACCATCAACTTGTTCTCTCATACCCAATCCATCCCTAACCTCCAAGGTGCCCCCTGATAATCTAATTTGGTGTCATATAATATGCATTCTATATCRTGTTGTAGGAATTATCAGACAGGTGATGGAAAAATGCTAGTATGCCATTACTTGGATTGATTGGGGGTTAATGAAGTATTATTGGTTTGCTTTTGCTTATAATAATAGTGGTTCCGGTGCTATTTCAAAATTCATTAAGAGATACGGAGGATCAGAGAGTGACCAGCTTGGATCATATATTTGGTGTTGAGCCTATGAAGATAACAAATCCTTCTACAGATGCCGAGGTTGCTCTTGCACTCAGAGTTTTGGAGGGATGCTGTCTGCTTCACCAGGAGAGCACTGTTTTAGCCCATCAACATAAGGCAATTCCGGTAATTACTTACCCTGTTTTTTTCCTTTTGAAAACCAAAAAACAAGGAAAGAATGAGTTTTTTCTTTGTTTGGCTTTTGCCTTTTGCATTTCCAATTTGTGATTGTTAATCAAGGAACTATAGGGTTTAATCTTGAAATTATTTCTCTTAGCATAAAGGTATCCTATGTCAGAATTAACAATAATGATTCTCTATGCAGGACTCAGTGATAAGTGTAAAATTGGCCCTCTTTCTTTCCGTTCTCATTTGTTGGGCTAGCTGACCCTTTAGCTTTCTGGATATTGCTTTGAATTTTCTTTTGGATTTGGTGATCTGTTCTATTTGTACATATGTTGATGTATATCTATAATCCAATTTTTTTATGCTGTAATTTTGCCCTATTTTTGTGCTGCTCAGGTTTTGATGAATATYTTATCAACTCGTGGAGTACTTGAGCAAGGTGCATGCTTGGATGCTCTAATCTCAATAATGCAGGATTCATCAGCCAATCAAATGGTAAGCAGCATTTGTGTTCCAGCTTGTTGTTGATTCAGTGGAAAATATGTGCCATATTTGATGGCTGTCTAATCAGCATAGGACAAGTTTGGTAGATAACATTTACATCCCTCAACTTCCTGAGATTATAGTAAACATTGTACAGTTTCTCCCTGACCAAATTTGGTAGAGCAAATCTAAACACCCAAGTGCTAAAGTCAGCAGCAACACATTTCTCTTGAATATACTTCAACTCCTTAGTTCGACTCCAGACAATGGTTTCATCAGCTAAGTTTCCTGCACTTTTGACCAATTGAAACAGCATAAGAACAACAGCAGGATAAGTTAAGTGGTCTTTTGATTCTTCATTAGCATCATGTACTCGCAGTTATGCTTTTGTGAAGCTTGCATTTCATCATTCTGACATTCGTACATAGACCACCATAGGACTGAAACATATCCAGGAATTGCTTATGAATACTAACGGAGCAGCAGACTTAATTGAATATTTCCCAGAGCTGGATCCAGATTCTTTGACCAAAGACAATTGAGGATCGAAATTAACTTCATTATTCGTCCTTCTTACCATCTGTATTACCCTTTGATGAGGCCATTGCAAAGCATCTTCCTCGAGTATAGTAGACAATTTCAATCTGACGCTACTAGAAATAGGGTAATTCACTATTCTGTACGAATGTGGTTTTCGGTTCTGTTTTCAATTTATAATATTGATTCGGTTTGATTTTTGGTATTTGGAACATAAACGAACTGAACCAAAAAGAACCAAATTGTAATTTTCTAGTATAAACGCTGAAGTGGAACCATTACTAGTTCTTCAAAATTTTCATATATATATATATATGTGTGTGTGTGTGTGTGTGTGGTTCATAAGGTGTTGGGTTAAGTCTTGCAACTAGTGCAACTCTTATGTTCAGTTGTGATCGTTGAGTTTGAAATCCTGAGTGGATTGTTGGTAATAAGCCGGAGGAAGGTGGGGATGACGTCAAGTCATCATGCCCTTATGCCTTGGGCAACACATGTCCTACAATGGCCAAAAATCTTAGCTGCAAGATTTTTTTTCAACTCCAATGCAACCCCAAGGAATAGGTACCTGCTCAAAAGGAAACATTTCCTTGTATTCCAATGCGTGGATCATTTGTTACAAACTGTCCAGATGAGCCTAATTATAGATGCTTTATTTCATATTGCCTGTCTACATAAACTCAGGCACCCTTCATCTTGGGTCGACAAAAACATCTTTTAGTTTGATCTCTCTAGCAGAGTTCTTAAAATCAGGAACTTCCCCTAAGAATCCCCAAAATCAAATATCTTCATGCTCTGATTGCAGTGGTATACGTGCATGCTGAAAATAACTTCTGATAACCTATTGTCTGCCACCATAACATAACCTATGATTTGCCCAATTGCTTATTCTTAGGAACCTCGAGATAGTTACCTGGCAAAATCCCTTCACACACACACACACACACACACAAAAAAAAAAAAAATCCCAGTAGCTTTTCTTTTTTAAAAGCATAATGCGGTTATCCTGAGTTTTTGACTTTATTTTTGTTTAATAGTATAAGCGAAGCCAAATATGACTAATAATGTGTGTCAGGATTTTGAGAACTGCAATGGCATTGAGGAAGTTGCTTTACTGATAAGAGATAAACAAGTAGAGGAGAACCTAAGGTATATAGCATTGCTTTTCTACTTCTATACACTATCTGTCTCTGATCTGCATCAGCATTTGTTCTATGTAGAAATAAACATCTTTCTTATGCTCAAATGATTTTGATTCTGAATGTTTTTGGATAGGCTGAAATGTGGAGAGTTCTTGTTGCTTCTTATTGGGCACCTAAATGGAAGGGATAGATCCCCTATGGCCGCAATACATGAAGATATAAGTCGGTTTCTAGGGGAAAAATCTGCTTCATTGATATGGGCAGCRAGTCAGTTTGGCTCTACCCTTGATCCAAAGGAGAGATTAACTGCCCTGCATATTCAAGCTCGCAGGGTCATCGAATCAATTGACCTTTACTGAAAAGCATAAGAAGGTTTGTTTTCAGCTGTTGTATATCTGAAATGGCGTTCAGAAAGGTAGAGCAAAGAAGCCCCACTGAAGTAACAAAGGTATTCTTCCAAAGCCATAGTGATGGTCATTCTTCAAATTAGTTCTTGTTTATTAGGCACTTCAATAACTGAAGATAGATGTGTATAGAGTGATTTCTCCTTCAACCTTGATGATCATTCTTGATAATCAAGGGATATCTGTAACTTGATCATGTCATTATTCAAGTTATGCTTTTTGGATCAGAATTATGTTAAGTTATATAACTGGAAAAAGTATCTTTTATCCAGTTTCTTCTTTTCATTTCTCTTCTTTGAGGCTCGTTTTATAACCTCCCGGTCTGATTTCTCCTTATTCATTTATCATCAACGGGAAACTACTATGTATCATTACAGGAAAAGAAAATTAAATTGAACCCAAATCCATTTGTTCTTCTTGAATCTTCATGGCTGATCTTTCAAACTTGGAGTCGCATGATTGAAGTTGGATCCTCCTCGAGAGTTGGAATGTTCCCAAATGCAAATGGGATTTCATTCAGTTTGTAACATCTGCCTCACTACTAGTTGCTCAGGGCACAGGAAGGACTATTCAGATGCGTTCCATTGTTCGATGCTTAAACCTTTTACTCTCTGAGATCTCTTTGCAGATTACCCACAGATCAGCWATGAAATGATCTTCTGAGTTAATATGATGGAAACTTCATATCATAGTCTACAGTATCCATATTAAATATGTCCCGTGCGTAGACTATGACTTCTTTTTCTTCATATAAAGATTCCTTTTGTACTCTATGTGGTTTAGAAAGTCCAAAAGCACTACTGGACAATGCTTGATGGCTCAACCTTTCTTGGGCTCAATTGTTGCCCTTAGGTTTGTCCATTTCCTCAAATCAAATGCCTCACTCAACGCAATGCTCTTAATTGATTTGCCTATAACTCTGATGAAACTTGCAGCGTCGGTACAGGAAAGAAGATCGAATTCAATGTATCCGAGACTTAAACCAAGTGTACCTACTTTTTATGCTTAAATAAACAAATTGGACGCAAGGAATAGAGAAAAGAGTCTGCCATTGCTTCACCCCTGACTCTCTCCTTCTGTGGATCCTCTTGTTCTTTCTCGTCCTCTTCCTCCTCGTTCCTGCTTCACTCCCTTCCCTGTTTTCTTTGTTTCTTTTTGTATGCTGGCTCTCCCTCTTTCTCTCTGATTCACTTCCACCTTCCACCAACTCTCCCTTCCCCATGTCTTTTCAATCCTCCACCTCCCGCAGCCACACTGGTGCAACCCCTGCTTTCGTCCCCTCCTCTGCTAGTGATGGTGCTTATTGCAGTTTTGTAGCATATGATTGATGAACTGGTATTTTCTTTAAGCTTCGTTTCCACACGATTTCTCCCATTTTCCTTCCCTACCATTCCCTTCCGTTCCATCTCAATCAACTGAAGAGAACAAAAGAGAATGATTTGTTCCCAAATCATCCCACAAACTAGGCCTTCTAATTATCAGCTTTTGGAGTCTTCCCATCCTGGTTTTATTCCTGTAGAACCTATCAACATGTTAAATACCCTTTTTGAAGCAGAGCTCGTGCGATCCACAGAGAGAATTATCACGAGACCAGACAAAATGCCATACTTACTTCCAATTTCTCTGCTTAATTTTTCTCCAAGCGGAGGCAAAGATAGTATTAAGACTAGTCCACTGATTATAACAGAATTCAATAAATATGGTCGCTGAAGGTTTTGCTGATTGGAATCTAATCTCAATTGATATAAGATTTGAAGCTTTCGAAATGGTATAAGGAAACACCAGTCCTCTTTCACCAACTAAAATACTATTCCTTGAAAACAATTTGCATGCCTTTCTTTCYGCTAATATATATTAAGTAAAACAAAATCCACATAAATTGCAATAGAAAGATAGAAGAGGAAGATTGTAAGAAGAAGAAGAATCAGTTGGTAATGAAAAGCTCGCTAGAGGGATTCTCTTTAAATACTTAGATACATTGATACAGGTTCCAAGAATATATATATACAATGCTTAAATGCATGATGCAATCTTCAAAGGCTTAGACAAATCCTATTTCATGAACAATAAGAATTGAAAGGCAGARTGGAAAGAGGACATAATGAACAATGGCAAACACAAATATTTGTCTACAGTCTTGTATACCAGAGCCAAATTAAGAAACTGTCATCGTGGTCACATAACTTATCATGAAAATAAAAACAACAAGTTATATTACCTCCAACAAATTGATTTTAAAGATAAAATAAGAAAAGAGATAAAAATAAAAAAATAAAAAAATGAAATTTTGTCCCTGGGGTGAAGAAATCCTTCTGCAACATAATGAGTATAAAGCATTGGGAGACTCAAATTCACTTATTCAACTTCATTGGAAATGGAAATGATCAGTCCCCTATATCAAATGGAAAGCCTTAGCTCAAAATATTGTGAACATATGACAAAAAGTGATAAAAGCAAAATCAATAAAGAAAAACAATATAAATATGGTCAGATGTGAAAAAAGAGCAGATACCTATTCCACCTCTTCAAAAGATCCATCTCCATCTTAGAATCAGCTTCTCACGACAACATATTTGATGCAAGTACT
The DNA here is from genome assembly GCA_001752375.1 of Rhazya stricta. Classification (NCBI taxonomy): domain Eukaryota; kingdom Viridiplantae; phylum Streptophyta; class Magnoliopsida; order Gentianales; family Apocynaceae; genus Rhazya; species Rhazya stricta. The sequence goes on from MEJB01000033.1 coordinate 329,176, forward strand.
TTAAAATCTCCATTTCCAAAATCAATTTGTTCTTCTTGAATCCTCATGGCTGATGTTTCAACTGTGGATGGGCATTTGTGAAGTTTGATTGTCCTCAGACTTGCAATGCATCCAAATGCAGATGGGATTTCCTCCAGTTTCCAGCATCTTCCCACTACTAGTTGCTCAAGGCAAGGGAAGGAATCTTCAGATGCATTCCATTGTTCAATGTTTAATCCTTTTAATTTCAAGAATTTGAGCTTTGAGAATTCCACATCTTCAACATTCCATACGTCCCCCATAAAAGCATAGTCCATTAATTTGAGAACCTCTAGTTCGGGGAGCTTCGCAATTGCTGATATTTCACTCCATGGTAGATTGAAATCTTCCAGTGTCAATTTCTTCAAAGTCGATAGCAAGGAGAACGGGATGCTACTCAACTGCTTCCCCGAGTACAGTATATTTAATGATTCAAGGTGATTTAGCATATCCAAATTTAGCATCTTAGTGTCCTCCTCAGAACTATCCGACAAGTCAAATATGCATATGAGATTCCGAACTGTTGGTATCTTCCTCAAGAACCTTTCTGTTTTATCTCCATTAGTAAGTTCTGGATTGGAAAAAGACTGTATGTTCTCCAATGGAGGTATATAATCATACAAATCGGGAGGAATACAATGTCCTACATCAATATGCCTCAACTTTCCCATTCTCCATATGGAAACAGGCAAATTTATATAAACCCACTTCTGGAATCTCCCAACACTGATTGTTTCTAGGTTCTGAAGCTTCCATGTTCCTGACGGAAGGGATGGGTCAGTGCACTGAATTGCTAAGTACCTCAAAAGAACCAATGCTGTAACTTCTTCTGGAATATCTCCAACTAACCGGACATCCTCCAGATCCAACACTTGAAGAAACTTTGAATTGATAAAGAAGTAATTCTCAATTTTCCATTGAAATACGTAATTACTAGGAAAAGAAAAGAGTAGAGAATGGAGGGCAGAGGAATTCCATCCAACAAAAGAACTATAATGTTCATTTTGAATGCACACTCGATAGTGCATATTCATAGCATCCATGGAAAATTCAGAAACATCATCCCCTTGTACCAACTTGAAAAAGTTTTCTTCTTCACCCTTTGCCAAGCAAAATTCGCGCAAAAGATCGTGAATGCGACAGGCCTTAATCCCACCACAAGAACTTTTCTTGGTAACAATAACCAGACTTCTACTAACTAGATCCATCAGATGATCTTTAGCCAGAATCTCTAAATCTTTCATTTCTTGCTTTCGTATGAATCCTTCTGCCACCCAGAGTCGGGTCAACTTCTTCACCTTAATGACTTTGTCTTCTTGAAATGATCCAAAATACAGAAAGCAAGGTTTCAAACGTTCTGGTAAATTCTTGTAACTCAGTTCCACAATATCAGCACATCCTTCTTTAGAAATTCTTGTACGTAAACTTCCTCCAATTTGTTTCCACCAATTCAGATTCTCAATTTTTTCCTTCAAAAGCCCTGCAACTAAGACAACAGCCAAAGGCAGTCCCTTGCAATCTTTTGCCATCTGCTTGCCAACCTCAACAAAATTCGGAGGGCAGCTATCTTTATTATGAAATAGTTTCTTCTCCAAGAGCTCCCAACTTTCATCATCAGAGAGCGGACTTAGAGGATAGCAGCAGCTGTTTGACTTGGCTTCCAAAACCACATTATGAATCCGAGAAGTGAATATAATTCGGCTAGCATTATCGTCAATCGGCAATGGACAACTTTATTGCATTCCAATCTCTGACATCCCAAATATCATCCATAACAATCAAGTACTTTTTGCCCTTTCAAACATTTTCGAAGCTTGTCAGCGCTAAGTCTTCTTCCTCCATTTCAAAGAGAAACTATCACCACCTCAGTTACATCTTTTAAAATGTCAAGCAATAAATTTTTAACATTACATGATTGACACGAGAAACGGTACACCATGCACATTTGGTGAAACGATTACTTAAATTGAAGAATCACTATAAACTTTCTTAACCAAAGTAGTTTAACACACTTCCAGCCAAATTCACCAGCCATACACCACGACATTGAGATAATATTTAAGTGTTGGAGACCCACTTATCAGCCAATCTAGTATGTCTTTTATCTCTTTCTCGAAGCCTACAACCACTTCATCCATTTCTTTAAACATTAAGCTTGTAAAAGAATGTCGGGATTGGAATCTGTTTCGATATTAAGGGCATCAATCTCATGCATATAGTTAATCCTGGGATCCTCTTAACCTCGCCTCAATATGCTTAATTTCTTCTGGAAAGAGCATCCAGGCATACCATATCAAGCAAAAGCTTTCCAGGTAGCTAAAGGAATTAACAGTCCTTTGGTGCCCGGTATGCCTACATTTAACAATTTGAGGTCCAAAGATCTTCCAGTTCCTTGTGGCTCACTTTTCCAACTTTGAGATAAAACACCCTTTCAAGTTTGATGCTTTAAGCAAATTTTCTAAGCGACACCAATTCCTCCTGAACTGTCAGAATTGGATGCTTTGGAAAATGAATGGAGATCTCTTTCAATTTTTCTATGATTGAATCAAACAATCCCAGAATGTTGATCCTAGGGCAATTAAGAGATGATGAATCCAAAAATAAGTGGGCATAGACTTTTCTGACCCGTGCTTTGATTTTGTTGACCTTTCCCAAGAAATCTTGAAGAAGGATATTCCTTTCCACAGCACTTCCTTGTTTGATTTCACCAGAATTCAGTGAAGCAAAGAGAGATTCAGCATCGTTTACAACAGCAGCAGCAGCAGCCTCGTCATTTGCATGCTTCTTAGCCTCTGGCGGATCCATGAGAAATGCTATCAAGAATATCATCCCATTGCGAAGCATTTGCATACCATCCTTGGACATATCCACTTTCAAATTCCCAAGCAGAAATTCAACAAATTTCGAAATGAGCTGACAGTCCTTCAAACTTTCATCTTCTGAAAGCTTCGAGGCCTTGAGGACTCCAAGACAGATACTTATGACCTCCGGAAGGGCAGTATTAAGTTTCTGCTGCAAATCTGAGAGAATAACGTTGGTTTTAGTATTCTCTTCCTTTTCATCTTGAACCCAGTTCAGAAGGCATAAACCTGCTGCATTGCAAACCCAAGCTTGAATATGAATCCTGAAGTTTTCCATTTCCTCGTTGTTGTTGCACTGTTCCATAGCGAATTGGAAAACCCCTTCGAATAATTTCAGCTCCTCTTTGAGGGATTCAATATTCACCTTCTCTTCAGGGAACATATGATCTCCTTTTGAAAGGAGAATATTGACCAGGCAAACAGAGACATACCACATGAGTTTCAGCAGCTCATCGCTGAAAATGTCGTACTGGAATGAAAAATCTGAGAAATTGAAACAATCTTCCTTAATTGTTTGTTTGCAGATCTGAAGCTTTTCCAGCAACTCAGAAGAAAGAGTGTCCCAATCTTCGAATTCTCCACTGTCCAGTGCAAGACCACCGGTTTCTAAGAGCCCCTTCTTTTTCAGTGTTGCATGAACACGAGATAATTCAGCAAATCCTGAATCCTTGTTCTTGCCGAATGATGAATCATTCAACTTTGTGAAGCAGAACGTCTGGAGTACCAGAAATCCTAGCTCCTCTATGAGGATCCGAATCCGATCCTTCATATGAGAAGTCAAGCGTGCATCTTCATTCAGCCGGTGAAGATCTCTCAGGACAGAATCGACATAGTAAATGCTCATCATTTCCCCTCCTTCCACTTCTCTGAGATCTCTTAGCTTGGCTAGATGCAGGTGATAATTTTTCCCTTCAATAAAGGGATGCCAATGTTGGTCAAGAAATACTTGCCTTTTCAAAATAAAATTAGATAAATCTAAAATACATCCATTAGTATTAGATTGGAAGAATATAATTTGGATTTTCGTAGTACTTAAAAATTTCGAACTCAATAAAATTATTTTTAGACTCTTTATTTTTTTTCCCCTAAAAAGTATTAAATATTTGTACTTATATTAAAGTTTTAAACAATCCTATATCTTATTGACGATTACTGTTTAGAAGTTAATTTGGTAACACATTAAGATGAATTAAAGGATAATATTGATGAAATAATTCTAATATAGAATAGATTGTTACTATGCTTTTGATGCATGAAGATACTCTATTTCTTAAAAAAATATAATATAATGCGTGCGTGCTTTTCCATGGGCTTTCAGTTTGAGTCCATGGGGAATTTAACAAAATATTAATTGGGCCACAAAGAAGGCTAAAGAACTAATATGATTAAATGGGCCTCACTCACGAAATGCCTCATTGATTCTCCAGAAGCCCAAAACTGTTTTAGAGCAACAATATCTATTAATCTTAATTGGGCAGTTAATGAATTAATTTTAATAATTTTTGAGTCTTTGCTACTCTGTTATAAATATAGTAATAATAATCTTGAAATATATATTTCACATAATTGCAATTTTAATAGTGCAATATTATACTTATTTATCGTTATCGAATATTTTATTAAATTTCTCTCTTCTGTAAATTCTAATCTGAAAGTTTTTATTAACTCTAAACATCATATTTGCTATGTTACCTTTAGTGTTAAATATCATGTTTCTAACATATTCGCTTAAGTGTTGTATTTACTAAACTTCTTTCAATGAAATGTTTAGTAGTTTCGTAATCCATTTTGTTAATCGTGTGCTTACTTATATACTACTCCTATCTTCTATAGGTATAATCCTGTTTCTCATTTATATTAAGAGCTACTTATCATGCTAGCTATTCCTTCACTTGAATACTTATCCTCAGCTCTTGATTTTAACTTTTGTTCTCCCAACAATGTTTCTATCTATGACTAAATCCACACTTAATATTGATTATTCCAAAATTTAACAACTAAAACCAAAAAATCTAAAAGTAGCAAACCTAATCATAACGTATGTTACTAATATAAACTAATGTAAATTCTACGTCTTAGAAAAAACTGTTCATATTGTACATATGTCCCTGAGAATCTTTTCTTCTATATCAATAAATGTTTATTATTCTAAAGTCACTTTCTATCCAATTTACCCATCTATATTTCTTTTACCTTTATTAACATCTCTCTAGATATCCACACTACTATAAAGCTAACCAATTATATCCTTGAAAATTAATAACCCCTAACTTACTATTATTCTAAACAACACCTATACTTGTATTGAATACCAAAAAACATAACCATTAAAATGGGACTTAAAAATTCCAATTTTATAAGCAAATAGTATTTTTGCCATCATAATTACGTATTATAAACTGACGTTAAAAGTAAAATGCTTAATTATGTATGGTTTATTGTAATGAGATTTATCCTAAATTTCCCACAATCTCTAACCTCCATAACCATAGAGTTCTAGGACAACGAATGGTATTTAATTACTTCGCCATACTGACGCACGGATGTAAACGCGAACAATCACTTTCTCATGTAAACCACGTGTTTACTTCCCCGCCACAAATTAAATATAAAAGGTACGTGAAGATTATTGGAATTCGGAAATCTATTCCGTCATCGACCTTTGTCCGACGTTGGTTCCTAAAAAGGTAAATTTTTTATACCACGTTCGTCCCTGGTTCGTGTATGTTATAAAACCCCCTGGTAACGGGGCGCCAAATGAAATTATTGAAAATGAACGTGGAACTTAGAAAAGTCACATCAGGAGTGTTAAGAAAAAACCGGTGAGAATTTAGAAAATCAAAGGACCATTTTAAGTCAGTAGTATGAAAAAGAATATAAAATAAACCTGGGACCTTATAACCACCCATCGTTGGGGGGGGGGGTCCCGACCTTCACATAATATTACAGGTAGGAAGGACAATCATTGGTCTTTACGAACCGCGGTGTGTAGTTAGCCCACAATTCGTCTACATGGTTCGTTGTTACTAGAAATTATCGAACTCGAAAAATCTAAGTACGTCATCAAATTTTTCCAACCTTTCTGCGCACGAAGGGTCGGTAATAGACTAGATTGCACCCCCAAGAAATAAATGACAATCCTGAATACCCCAAAGATTATACCTGGAACGAATTGATTTGTTTAGGTACTTTCTGGATTAAATATGATTTAGTAGGAGTTCACCTCTTAAAAAACCTAAGGAGGAAAGAAATTATCTTAACAACGTTGACTAACCATCAAGAAAACCAAAAGAATGAGAAAAACCCCCATACACGAATGTCTTAAACTATTTCTGTTGTTCTCCCCACGCGTTCCTCACCTGATAAAAAAACCAACTGTTGACCGATACCCTCAGACCATCCACAAAACGGAAACAAAAGAGAAGGAAGTTAACACCCAAAACATATTCTACTACAGATTCAATAACATTAAATATGAGCTCGTCCTAAACTTATTTACTGGAACGAAATCGAGTAAAAAGGAAAACGACTACTCAATTTAAATCTTAAATGCCACCTATACGACCCTCCCTTTTAAGTTATCATCTTATTCGGAATTGTGGTGAAAGTTCATCATCTTTAGTTTACGTTTAGTTCGTATTGAATAGTACACCGAGTTCTTAATGAAAATTGATGTTTCAGGTATAGAACGACTATGAAATACCAAGATGAGAATCGTGTACAGATGAGAACATTGACTTACGAAAACTAAACAGTCGTCGATCGAATGTAGCACCCACCGTACAACGAGCCTTTCTTCTATGTAGTACTAGTTTGGATAAGTGAGAGATCGGATTCACCTAAAACTGGTAACATGTCCTATCGGTTTCGTATAACCGATCGGGGACACCTTTGATCGATAGAAACCCCGCCCCCCCCCCCGCCGCGCGCGTGTGTTTTAATCATGAAGGAAAACCTTTTATTAAATTTATTTTAGTCGATCTGAGCGATATAAGATGATCGCGCCTGTTGTTTATGTAAGAGCTCCGTGATCTTCGATAATGAAAGAAATTTACTCAACGACCCCAATTTACTCGCCTTCAGAACGACAACTGTCCCACCATTGTTATTTCGGAATTGTCAATGCTATGAATGAGTTAGCCCACCAGCCGTTGTTATTCTTATATGCGAGGACCGGTGTTATTCGGCGGTTTCAGAATAGAAAACCAAGAAGGACAATTCCCTATAACAGCACCGTGTACATGTTCGAACCCAAACGTTTGACTTTGATAAAAAAACCCCAACTTTCGTATGATAAAGTAAAAAACTGTTTTTTTGTGTGTGTGTGAGTGTGATATTCGGAGTAAGATTAACACTTCCCCCTCCTTTCCCTTTCAGTAGTCTTGAAGAATAGAGAGAGAGCTGTGAGAGAGTGCAGCGAGAGTACAAGTAAAAAATAAAAAACCCCTTTTTAGATTAAGGAGCATACGGGTTTTTTATTTGACACTTTGATAATCTTTTCACTTAAGAGTAACCCGCGTCAATATAATGGTTTTTAAAATTAAGTATCCTTTTTTTCTTTAGTTTTATAAGTTATTCTTTTTTTTATATAAGGCTAGAAGTAGAGGATGAGGAATAAAGAACACAGTGTAATTGAAAATAAGAAGTGGAGGGGATTGTATATTTGATATTAACTTATAAAGTATAAAGCTGTGAATAATATAGAAGGTATAAAGAAAATTTTTTGAAATTCTTTGAAACCTTGAAATGATTTAATAAGGTGTTTCAAATTTTTATATATAACAGTGATTTATTTATACCGCGTAAATTTTGTATGTTTCTTCTGAAATAATACAGTAAGAAATATTAAAAAATCTTTAAACTTATATAATTTAACATATTATCATTATTCTCTTTATGAATTTTTTATTAAGTAAAAATGAAAAAATCTATAAACTAACTATTATTTTATATTAAAAGATTCTAAAATGTTTAATTAAACCAAATGGCACAATTTTTTATATTAGACATAATAATTTTAATTAAGTTATTGCGAGTTAAATTCTAATTATTTCTAACTATTATGTTATTACCTTAGATAAATGATTTATTAGATTTTATGATCTTTAATATTTCCATTATTAGATTTTACTATCTAAGTTGCTATACTATAAAACTCATCTATTAAAATTTAATTATGTCCTCTAAATCTTATTTTTTTTAGTTCTATGTTAAAGAAGTTAAATTTTGATCTATTTAATAATTCTTCTCTACTTAACTTTAAGAGTTATATTTGGCTTATAAGGTTCATACCTCACTATTTTGAGTTAGATTCAATCTCCTACGCCTATTTAGCAGATCTCTCATACGTTCTGAATTCGAGATATTTGTGGATCTCTCTAATGTATGATGATATCTTCAATATTTATTGACTTTGGGCGATTTAGTGTAGAAACCTTATACAGTAACCGAATCTAAGCACGTTCATTATAACTCTTTCGGTATCTAGTTTACGCCGGCTTTAACAAATGTTCTATTCGATAAACT
>MEJB01000033.1:345289-366092 GCA_001752375.1 Rhazya stricta
GCACGGGTTGATGCAGGAACCCCTTGACGCCAAGGCTGCCTTCTGGTTTTTAGAAGGGCCAAAAGCATACAAAGCATATAGGGAAAGTCTAACACGAAATGTAATCCCATAAAAATTACATTTTATGTTAGATTTATAGAAGGTGTAAGATTTTAATATATATATTCATAAAAATTAGGTCTATCTTGCCATAATTATTATATTATTATTTCAACCATTTTTAAGTCGAATAAAAATAATTCAAATCGATTTATCTCACTCAATTCGTTTGACAGTGCTAAGTAATAATAATATTATACTACTTTCATTTTCTTTTACTTATTATATTAATATTTTACATACAGAATCAAAAACTATTATACTTTATAAAATAATAATCAAAGTGATTAAAATAACATTTATATTAATACGAATTCTTTTTCGAAAGGCATATACAATTAAAGAATATCATTTATTTTATATTATATCTTTGGCTTATGAAAATTCTAATCCAAATGGTTTTCCAATTATCCATTTTAAAATGTTTATTCTACTAATCTATAAATATTAATTGCTTGAAATTAGTCAAGATAAGATAAAACTTTACCTTTAATTTACAAAATAAAAAGTTAATTTGAAAAAATTAATATATTATATTCTTTTGAATTGTCTTTTTTGACTAATCCTATCTCTCCCTTAACCAATTTTCATGCATACTTTATGGTAAACTCATGACTGTTAATTCCACTAGACTTCATATGGTGAAAACATCACGTTGTCCATATTAGACAAAAAGGAAAAAGGAAGCCAAAAAAGCATATAAGGCTCCTTTTGTAGTCATATTTTCATTGTCCTTCTCATAGATTTAGTTTAATAGTCCAATCTCTTCACTTTAATTTAATAGCTCTTAGAAAAAATATAAATAAAATAATATCCCAAATATCATTTATTAAATTTTTTATTCTATTATAACACATATTATACTAATTATATAACGTATATAATAGTGCATCATTCATAATTTAGCTGAAGTGTCACTGCAATAACCACATGATTGATAGTATGATGCCAACCTCATCGTGTATTGTCCCCAGTGATGAATTCACAATGAAATAACAGCCTACTTTTGGAATTTATACAAGCATCAAGACTCTTGGTGATTTGTCTTATGCTTAGCTGCTTTAACTTTGTATACATCACCGCCTCCCCCTCCCAAAATCAAAAGGTCAGAAGCCAATCTCCAAGATCAGAGTCACCTCCCACAGAGAAAGATGGTTGGTTTCAAGGCACACATAGTAATGTTACCATTCATGGCCCAAGGCCATTTGATTCCTTTCTTGGCTTTAGCCAGAAAACTTCAAGAAAGAACTGGTTTCGCCATCACCCTTGCTAGCACGCCTCTGAATATCAAGTACCTTAGAACTACCATTTCCAAGGACTCATCAGAAACATCTCAAGAAAGCCAGATTCGATTAGAGACGCTTCCTTTTAACAGTGCTGACCATGGTTTGCCACCAAATACTGAGAACACGGAGGCTTTGCCRCTGCAYAAAATCATTCAACTCTTTAGCTCTTCGGCGTCACTTGAAGCTCCTTTTCGTGGTCTAATCTCTGATATCACTGCGAAAGATGGACAGCCTCCAATATGCATAATCTCTGATGTTTTCATGGGTTGGACTAGTGATATTGCAAAAGATTTTGGTATTGTCAATGTTGGTTTTGCCACTGGTGGTGCCTATGGAACAGCAGCTTATGTTTCGCTGTGGCAACACCTACCTCACCGTGTTTCCGATGGCGATGAATTTAAGCTACCGGGTTTTCCTGATTCTCGCCYTTTCCACATCTCCCAACTCCATCCATTTTTGAGAAGTGCTAATGGTTCTGATCCATGGTCGCAGTTTTTTCAACTTCAGCTAGCAAAGTCATTGAGTTCTTTTGGGTGGTTATGCAATACTGTTGAGGAAATTGAACCTCTTGGCTTAGATGTACTAAGAAAATATACAAAGCGACCTGTATGGTGCATTGGTCCTCTTCTTCCATCAAGAATGCTTATCAGAAAACCCACTTCAGCTTCACGAATTATCGGCCAGCACAGTGGCAGAGATCCAGGATTGCCTACCGAGAAATGCCTCGAATGGCTGGACTTACATTCTGAATGTTCTGTTCTATACATTTCCTTTGGTTCACAGAACACTATCAGTCCTTCTCAAATGATGGCATTAGCTATGGGTTTGGAAGAGAGTGGAAGATCATTTATTTGGTGCCTCAGGCCACCTACTGGTTTTGATCTCAAAGGCGAATTCAGAGCAGAGTGGCTGCCGGAAGGGTTTGAACAAAGAATGAGAGAAACCAATCAAGGCTTGATAGTCCATGGATGGGCACCGCAATTGGACATTTTGTGCCACAAATCAACAGGGGCATTTTTGAGCCATTGCGGATGGAATTCAGTGATGGAAAGTTTAAGTCAAGGTGTGCCAATCATAGGGTGGCCGCTAGCAGCAGAACAGGGGTACAATTCCAAAATGTTAGTGGAGGACATGGGGGTCTCTGTTGAGTTAACTAGGGGGACACAGKGTARTYTTGTGAAGGAGGATGTGAAGAGGGTAATAAATATTATGATGGAAAAAGGAGGAAAAGGAGAACAAATAAGTAAAAAGGCTATTGAAATGGGAGAGTTAATAAGAGCATCTGTGGTGGAGGAGAATGGTGTCAAGGGCTCTTCTCCTAGGGCTATTGATGATTTCATTTCTGTAATCCTCCCCCAAAGGAACAGTTTCTAGATTTTGCATGTATTTCTTCAGATTTTTTGGCTAAATTGTACTTCAGAAGTTCAAAAATATTTGGTTCAAATCATCCTTGCATGATGCAGACAGTCAGAAAATTCTCACATTAGATAATGAGGCTGCAACTTTAATCCTTCATAAGTCATGGAAAGCAAAATGAACAAAATCTTGTGCTTTATAGGAACAGAAGTTTAAGAATCTCACAATTTTGTAACTGAAAAACGGAAATTCTTTATATAAATATGGCTTAGGCGACGAGAGCTTTACATCACTGCTCTGAAGCAGACAGGAGAAGCTACACAATACAGCATTTACATCAATGCAAAGAAAACAAAAATGTGGACAGATGATTCTTGAGAGTGACCAATATACATGAAAGGTAACCCGAGGAGAAACATATATAGGGGACTCCAACGTGTATGCAGAATTTGGTCCCAAAACTATATTCCTAGGAAGCTTTCAGTAGTAGCAAAGAGAAGAAACCCATACACTGACAAAACAAATGGCCATTGGTCGCAAGTGCCATTTGCAGTAATCCCTATAATTATSCATCTCATTGTCYTCAAACTTCTTCGGATGGTTTASTAGCTTCTGTTGAATCARTGCTTGCTGAATCGACATCATAACTCCAAAGTTCTTTTAGCTCGCCTCTAAGCAGACCCAATAGGACACAAATTCCTGATATACATTGCGTTTAAATGAAGATATTAATAAGCACTTGTAAATTGATTGCCATATAAATAAAGTAAGTAAAGAGGGAATAGAGTTCATACCCAAAGTGCATGGAACTAGATACAGAAGAGCAGGTTGACCATGTCCATTCATTAGATACAAGCCCAGGTAAGTGAGTAAGAGACCTGCAGTAATTCAGCACCCAAGTACCAAGATACCAAAGTAAGTAGACCATTTGTTTCCTTCAACATTCCTATGGCCAGCTATAAACTCACTACCCCAGTGGAAAAATGCTAAAACTCCAGTTAATGCTATTATTAATTATCATATCATTGAAAAGAAATGAAATTGTGAAATTTTGTAGTTGGGTCAACCAACAGATCATCTCTGACATTATTGCTGGCTCTATATAGCATGAATCAAAAGTTTAGGCAGCTAAAACCAGAATATAAATATGCAAGTGTTGGTCTAAGTCCAAGTCCAAGTTAAAATAAAAAAAAAAAAAAAGGAACATTAATTAACTTGATAAGAGTAAAGTATGATATGCCAAATGAAAGCTTTTGCGTAGTAGTGACCCCTAATGTGGAAGATTGGAAGTCATCTAGAGTTTCAAAAGAATGTCAATGAACACTAGAGTCATAAACGTCGGGGAAACTCTAAAATAACTGGAACTTGTTGAGAACAGGATTCAAGAACCAATATTAGAGTAGACCAAAAAGACATTACGCCACAAACTCTTCAGCTCTATCACATCAAACTTAGTGTTATTTTGTTCGAACCACAGGAAATGAAATAACAGGATATAAAACTTACATGACTTCCAACTAAACTTTTTCCAAAAATCATGAGAAGGGCTTTCTGAACTTTTAGTCAAGCACTAAGGTGGAGAAAGAGAGCACTTTCAATAGCTTAATGTTTCTTTTAACCACCCTTAAAATCAGTCCTACATGCAATAAAGCTTCGGTTTTTTTGTTTTCTTCAATTTCCTTGTTGCTCTTTCTTAAACAAGCTGAATCATATTTAAATGTTGTATAACAACCAATGTCCTCTCAATCTTTTTCTTTTCTCCTTGCAGAAAACGATCAAAGCGGGCATCAAGCGTCCAGACAACCGATGTGCAGCTTGTACATTGCCACACGATAGCCTTAACAGGAAAACCAAAGAAGACTTTGGCTGCTATGTAGCAGACTATATGTTATTATCGCAGACCCATCAGCAGTACCGTACTGTTAAGGCTTATTGTTACCACCCTGGCAACACAAGGACGTCGCTCATTTAACCCCAGCAACTCATTTAAAGAAAGTAATACTTCTATGGCCTCGAGAAGTATTTGGTTGTCCATAGTAGAATATAGGACTCTAGCTATTTCATTAAATTTATTTTCAAAAGAGTATTATTTGCAGATAGCTAGTTCCACAGGGCTACYATATGCTTTGGTATCCTGTACAATGYTCAAGCCACTGAGCTAAATAATATTTGAGCGGATTATCTCTTTTACAGCACACATCCACCACATGTAAGCTAGCTGTGACAAATCAAAAGCATCATTTACKAGTAGATATCAAACAGTAGAATACATACAGTATGAGGCAAGATATGGACTTTTGTAGGTAAAAGTAATTCATTGAGCCAATTGATAATTATGTGATTGATTATTCTGCTACTGAAAGTGGTGTTAAGCCTTATCTACTATTGAATTTTCCCTCCAGCATATCCACCGTAAATTCCTAAATTTAACTCATCAGGAAAGGAAAATAAGTTAAAGCAAGGCATTTATTCAAATCCTGAGTATAATACAATAATTAGACACAAATTATACAAAACCAAACAATTGAAGGAAAGAAAACAAAGGKAAAACACCTACCAACTCCATAGCCAGTTGTCAACCAAACAAAATATCCACTCCTTGCACCCCTCTTGTTGGCTTTATCAAATCTGTAGCACATACCCCCAAAGGAGTAAGAAAAACCAAAAGAACTACAATCAGTTGCAACAATTAAAAAAGAGAATGCAAAAATTTCTCCACTTGAGAATGATAATATAATTAGTCCTTCATGGATTTGCGTTAGTTAAGCAAGGTCCATATAAAACCCATAAGGTCCTAACAGGTAAAGAAACCCCARGTAAATCAGATAATGGGTGGAAGCACTTGTCTTCAGCCTTTTAAACTACTGCCTGAACTAAAAGCTCAAGCTATTAAAGAGCATTGTTGCTTGTACATCTACCTTAACACTCAACCTGATGTGTGGGCCAAGCATGCTTGTTACTAACAGGACGCATGGACATATATTACACTTCAAGGGGGGGGCGGACAGAACTAGACAATATTCAGGGGCCCGATAAAATATAAGAAAGAGATGGACAGATTTACTAGGAATTAAAATTAAGAGGGGCCAAAAAAAGCACAATTGTTGAAGACACATTGAAAAATTGCAAGGGGGTGCAAAGTAAGGTATTGAAAGTCAACTGGGCCATGTCCTCCAAAAATATGTATGTGCTTTGTCCCCTGCTTTGCCACCATATTTTTTAATGAGTCCCCCAAAAAATATGTATGTGCTTTGTCCCTGGCTTGTTGCAGCCATATTTTTTAAGGAAAAGTCCTTGGTTGGCAGCCTGTTCATTACTTACTGCCCTTATTCTAAGGCTTAAGTTAGTAGAGGGTAGTGGAAAATATAAATTAAACACGCCCCGCATTTGTGTACCACCAAATGTACTTTCCTACTTTCACTAACGGAGGCCGGCAACATGTAAGCACTTCATACCACTTCTTAATTTATGGTAACAACAGGATCTTAATACAGGACCTCCAGCTCTAACACACCCTGGGAAACCTAGTATAGAGTAATGTGATTTGTGTATTTAATGGTAAGACAACCAAATTATTTGCAAAAATGAAAATGCAGCAAAGATGAGCAGGAATACTACCGGTTTTAGATACTCAGCATACAAAGATTACCTKTGTGCAAAGCAAACAAGCAAACCAGGAAACAGAATGTCTCCAAAGCCAAGCATATTATCTCCACCCCAAGGATCTAAAACGCGAGGAACTCTTAAAAGCATTGGGATTGATTCTCCACCAGCTTTGTCACCCCGGGCTACCTATACAGAGAGAAGAATTCAAGTTAAAGGTTCACAAACACAAACTGAAAATGCAAAGGCAATAGAGAGTCAAATTGCAAAAAGATTTAAATGTACGAAGGATGAAAATAGGCAATKGCAAAGCAGTGTAAAAGGAAAAAAGCACAAGATCTGGGCAGCAAATAATCTAAACCGCAGCATGTGCACAAAAGGGAACCAAGTACCTCGGAACAAATTAAAGATTTATGACTTGAGAACATAAATATTTACAACTTATAAAGGCTACACAAAGTTAAATAAACCAAGCTTACAACTGTTAATCATTACATTAAATTTTGACAAACTATAATGTCAGTCTCAAGTCAGAAAGGAATTTGTGGCTGGTTGCCAGCCAAAGCTATACTTTTGGGAATTTCAAAGTACCTTCTCATGCTCACTCTCAACAACCAGGTAAAAGCCGAGTTAATTCCTTTGATAACAGTATTTAACTGGAAAAATGAGGAAAAGGACCAAGACGAAAAAAAGAAAGAAAAATAAGCAGATGGCTAAGTAAGCATATTTTCCAGAATAACGTCTAGATGCAATTCCATTTTTTTTCCAAACCATCTTCCTGAAATCTATGGTGGTGTAAACTTTACCTTTTCTAATGTTCAGTTGTTGATAAATGATGCAACAGGATTCTGTCAAAAGTGCTACTAAATGAGTATAAGCATTTATGCAACTGCCACCAAAGTGAAAGGCTAAAACTAAATGAAACCATAGGTTAATAAACAAAGAGTATCTCTTTTGTACCAACCCTCAATCTCAATCCAACGATCTTTCACCTTTACCTAGGCTGCAAACATCGTTTTATGTCCYTCAAGAAGTACACAGTTTATGGCAAAGTTTCTAGAAACAGAAAATTTTTTGTCCCTCTAGTTGTCTAAATCATTCACAATTCTAAAAATAAAGAAAAGAGGATCTTTTGGTAGAAAGAAAAACTCACCGCAATCATAACACTGGTGTGGAATATATAAGGTGATAGGAATACCCAAAAGATATCATAAAGAAAAGCACAGCATAGCAGTACTGTAGCAACCTACAAGAGAACAAAACCATTAGATGATTCTTTTTCCTTSTTGTTGTGGGGGGGATGGGTGTGGGATTGGTATCTCATGGTTTGGCTAAAAGTAGGACAAGTCCAAAGCAATCCCAAAATTMTATTGGATTATTTAGGAACCCATATTCCCAAATTAGTCAATTGACTACCACAACATTCATGATCAGTTCAAAAGAATTACATTTTGAACCCCCAATATTCTATACATTACATTTTGGCTCCAACATTTTACTACAATTAATGTTGAACCGAAAATTTTTAAAAATAATTTCATATCAGTAACTAAACAATGTACAACGTAGTCCATTGATTTTCCAATAATTATGAATGACTGCAAGAAGTTACTATTTTTTTACATCACCCTTAGAAACACAATAAAGGGATATGCGCAAAAAAAAGAGTTACCAATGGGATCCATGGGAACCAGAAATACATTCATTTATAAAATGGTTCATCCCATTAAGTCTCTTTTGAAAATGGGATGAAACTTGGTTTTTGGTCTCCCTTGCCACCTCTAGATGGCAAGYGAAAAATAAAAAACTWAACCCTACATACCTTAATGTTAGGTAACTGTGCCATCTGCAAGACAGTTATCATCAAACAAATACCCTGGGAAGGAACAAAAGAATTTGTTATCTATCAGTCAAACTGAAGCAAGATTATGGGAACCTGACGACCTAGGGTTAAAAAGGTTTTTAGAAGTTAAGCTTCACCCAGTGGAAGAAATAATACCATATGCTTGAGAAACAGATTTTCCATATTATTATGCAAAATGAGAGTGAAAAATAGCAGTTGGTTCAACAAAAAGTGCTTGCAAAAGGTAAAATACAAGGAAGGACAATTGCATGGCAAAGACGAAACTTACAAGAATATCTTGGCCAATCCAAGAGTATGATTCCTTCCGAGTGACAGCCCAGAAAACGGCAAAAGCCACACAAAATACAAGAACACCCAGTGAAAAATAAGAAACCTCTCCCACTAGAGGTATATGCAGGGTCTTCCTTCCACAGCTTTTACATTTGCTGCTCCACAACAAACAACAGACAGAAGAAATAGAGGGTATGATGTACCATTAGGGGTAATAGAGATTTGGAAAAGATGACAACTAATAAAGCCATGTCAAGCATACCTCAATACCAGAGACACTATACAAGAATGCATTCCCTGAAAGTAAAAGAGATCACATATAAATCAGCAAAGGTGACGTAAACAAAGGAAAAAATATGGCCAGGAATTATTCATTCAGAATTAAGGCCATTCTTTTAGAGACAATATAATATGATATGCTGCATGCTTACATATCATTTTTTCCCCTGAAGGAAAATATGCAAGGCTCTCAACTTAGAATGGTATTATACAGAAGGGGAAGCAAATCTGATTCCATATTTTTCTATCGCGTTGTATCATATCATCACTAACTTAGAGAAGGAACCAATAAAGAAATTGAGTACCTCAACAGCACCAATGCAGAAAAGTACGATGAGCACCCAGATGAACCAAGTAGACATAAAAAGGTAAAGCAGAACCAGAAAAGTTGAAGCTGAAAAGACGAAAATTATAGCACTCTTAGTATTAATGCTGACGATCTCATTCTCTGACTCTTCCTTGGCAGCATTGGAATCCTAGCCGGAGAGGAGAAACATATTGGTTCAGATATCACAAGGTCTAGAATTAATATGTAAAGCATAAAACTGTTACCAGTGTAAAAGGTATAATGTAAAACTTAGACGATAAAGAGACATAAAAAGGCGAAACAAAAGCAGAGAAATGAATTAGATAGAGAAGAAACTTCTTAATATGCTAGCATATTCCCATCTAGCTACGATTTTCATACTCAAAAGTTTGTACAAGAGGTAATGTAAGACTGATAGGGATGAAAGGCAGAGCTAAGATGCTCCACGAAGAAATCTGGTTTCAGCATTGCATATTTTCCTTAGACTGCTATTGCACTCTTAAACAGATGGCAAACAGAGAAAAAAATTTATGGTGATCAGAGATATGAAAACCAAGGGTTTCTCCACGTTCTGCACCTACAAAGATAGTTTGGAATGACAGGACAGCCCGTCTACGCATATCAAGCATGAAACGTTTCACCAAGCTGAATATCAGATAGTTTTAAGTCGACCCTTCTTCCATTAGGTGGAAGTTCACCCAACACATTAGAATTTATCATGTAGAGAAGAGTTCATACATAAGTCAAGAACCCCTTCCAGACAGTCATCAAATGGATTAAATAACACATTCCATGACCGGAAAAAGAGAACCACATAGCACTCAGCGCAAAGAAAAAGAATTATTTGTAAATCCAAGACCCTAAGAGTGGAATTAGCAGTTGCAAATTAGGATAAAACCATAGTTCGCTTGTTTCATGGAATTTAAGGCCCCGCCCCCCCAAACCAAAAAAAAAAAAAAGGAAAAATTGTTTGCAATTTCAAGTACTCATTTAGCTGAAAGAGATGTTTGTCCTTAAGGTAGTATCCGAAGAATAAAAGCAGAAGACTTGAGCCCAGAACCAAAGTCTTCTTCTATAAATCTGCTTACCACATTACCTATGTAAGAACCTTGACAGATTTCCTTTCCTGAACTCTAATATAGATTTTAAAAAGAACATGCAAAAAATACATATTTTTCATGTAAAGCATTATAACAAAAGTTTTGTCAGAAAGCAAAAACAAATTTGCATACATCAATATTTAAAGGAGTATATTTTCATATTGATACTTTATAGGACAATCTCGAGCCTTTAATTAGTATTGAGGCCACTCACACACTTCCATTCCCACTTTTACACATTAGCCGGTTCCCCATAAAAAGCCCCATAAATAAAAAAAATTTAGAGGAAATTCAAACTATCTGAGTGGCAGAAGACAGCACAATAACTGAAGAATACCATTAGAACCATTAAGAGCATCTAGATTAACCGATACCACATATATTTAAAGGACATTTGACATGAAGAACTGGAAGGACTGTGAGCAAGTGGAGTTGTGAATTAAGGAACCTTAGGAGATAGTTCCATAGGTAGCGCTCTGTCCCACTTGCTCAGGTGCAGTAAATGTGACCAAAGCGAGCACAGACCAATTGTTCCCGACAGCCATCAACCACAAGAATAACATGAGAAGCAAAGCGCTGATTCTGGAATATAATTAAAAAACTCCAACTACAATAAAAAATAAATGCTTGTCAAATTAAAATATCAAAGATGAGAGCCTATAAAATACAACATGAGATAAAGATATGGATCCACCAAAAAGTCATAACTGGGATTAAAATAATAATATTACTATATAACAAAAGAAAAGATAATATCACTGCACTAGTTCATTTCCACAACAATTGAATAGCAGGCTAACACTACCTATCACTTCACCTTTCCGTAATGTTTTCACACCTTTAAATAATTAAAAAAATTAAAAAAGATATAAACCCTAAGTTGCTGCGATAAAATGTTTCAAAGACAATTGACTCTTGCGTATACCTGGATTAAAAACCTAATCTATGAATTCATGGAACTTGTGCCTCAATTTTGCGCCATGTAAGTTAAGAAAAACTTGCCCACAAGCACACTAATCATTAAAAGATAGTTGCCTCCACAATACAAGTTAATAGGGACAACCAGCGATTCCACAATGATAGGATTATATTATTCCTCATTTAACAATAGTACAGAATATGATTAAATGCAAACAGACACAGAAAACGCAGAATTTATAGACTTATTTTATCTTAAAACTTGCATGTCTTGCAAATAGGACCTTAATAACTCAAGTTTTCCCCGCGTACCAATTATGAAGGTAAGGTCACATGGTCAACGCATGAGAAACAATCCTGTCCAGAGGGCAATGTTTATGTAACTATAGAGCGGAAAGAAAACTTCTTATATTGGTATTGATAGGAGGAACTCAATAAAAGATACTGGCAACTTCATTAAGACCATCTAAAGGATGCAAGCAATACAAATAGCTCATAAGCTATGACTCTCATATCGAAAATAAAAAATCTAGCACAAAGAAGCGCCTGATTCCTTCTTTTTCTTTTTACTGACTTGATTAAACAAGCTAGTCTTTTTCTCTACTTTGTGTAAGAACATGCATTTCTCGAATCCTCAGGGTTTCATGTTTTTCAAATAGCATTAAACGRATAGAAAATACAATGTCCAGTAAGTCGAAGACAAGCGATCACCTGTATGTCCACTGGCCATAGATTCGTTTAAAGCCGCACCTCCTGACTTTGTAATCATCACAACAGGAATTCTAATGTCTAAAATAGTGTCATTTTTGGAACAACCCATCTCTAAGAAATCTACACACACAAAAAATAATAATAAAATAAAATAAAAAGCAGAGGGAGAAGGTTACATTGTCAAGCAAATAAAGTCAAGGTTTCATGTATATTAAATATATATTTTTACGTGCCGGGGGGGGGGGGTGTTCGTGTCTAGAAAAGAATCAATCTGAATAAATATCTGATACTTTTGAGATATATTCCAAGTGAATCAAAGGAATCAACCTTCTTCGTCATTTATTACCAACAGGCCTGCTGCACCTGCTGCTTGTGCATTTTGAGCCTTTATTGTAAACTCACAATCTCCACGCACAGCCAATGCAATGAAGCCGGATAACTACAAATATCATAATGGAAAACATTACAGTTCAAAATTTTGGAATATGACAACATTTCATTTCTTAAAAAATATACATCAGGGACACATGAGACGTGTGTTACCCAAAAACTCAGTGACACATAAGAAGGAAATAAATGCAAGGGCAAAATATAAAATTTGAATCGCAACTATGACAGTACACTCTACATATGATCAAGTTTCAGAACTCCGCTCTAATTCTTTAAAAAAAATTTACAGTTATACTAGTGAGTTTTACTCGGGTAATTGTGATCATAAATCAAYCATTACATGTTTGACCTAATCTTTCAAGCTATAATGAGAAGTCTTTATTGTCCAAACTCTGTCCTTCTCTATGTTCACTTTTTAGACAGCAATCAGAAACAAATTCCATGAAAATCTACTCAAGGACCAAGCCTTTATCTTCCCATGCCTGACGCTAACTTCTGATCTTGGAAAATCATACAGCAATAAATCCATCAATATCTGGCATCACTTCCCATCCCAGTTTCTCTATATAAAGGAATACTCTAGGACAAAAATTACACAGAATTAAAAGAATTTGCAGAATAAGACAAAGCTTGCCAGAAACAAGTCAACACAAACCTCGGAAGAGGATCTTGTACAGCATGTTAAAGGATTAGAAAAAGCAACAGGAAACTTGCGGGCTTCCTTGGTAGAAGTAGGGAGTAAAGAACCAAATGATGCACTCATACCACCAAAAGTTTCTTCTTCGACGCCATTAACCCATCTTCTGACCTTAACCTGAAGCATCAGAGTGAAAACTGGAATCATTATTATTTTCAATATCATAAGTTACAATATCAAAATGCTCCTTAGCATCTCATCACACACAACCAAAAAATAGATGTAAATAGTTTCCTCGTATTAATTAAATACTTCTTTAATTCTTCACTGCATCCAGCATGAATTTTCAGCTATTGATAATATCCATGGTCAATAATCACCCGATAAGCGCAGTTGAATATTTTTGGACCCAAAAATTAGAAGTCATTACGAGAGAAAACAAAAGTAGCAAAGAATAGTGGCAATCTCCCAAAAAGATTCAGAGGCAGAGGCATATTTCCCTAAGCTCACTTGCATCATCTCATGAATGAATGTAGAAAACACATTAACACCTTCAAAGATAATCTCAGGGTTAACAGATGCTCCTTTCCAACTCCCCAAACATGGAAARTCTCAGAAAACACTCATATGTCAATTGGCAAACAAGACTTTTAAGCCTCCCAAACTTGAGCAAGGGAAACAGATAGTATTAGTATAGAGTGACATGATTTCCTTGAACAGAATCATTTATTGAATACAGCTCAACATAATACCAAATACAAATGGACATTCATTCAATCTTGTCTTAAAATTTGAAACATGCATCAAACTGTGCTTTTGATGGCTATAGTGTCATGTATGTATGCTTCTTGTACAAATAAAGCGAGTACATCCTCCACATGCTTCWTGCGTTCCAAAGTTCAATATGCTCTAAGAATGGATATACAGTGCCCGAATTCGTACTACAACAAAGGTTTCAGCAACCCTGGAAGAATGCCGACAAGTGCTTTTATTTTTTCTTTTCTCTTGCACTTTTTTCCTTCTCATCGCATCCATATTTCCATAATTTCCATAATTTCGATAATTTCGAAGTACAAAAATGTATGACGAATACCTGTCTAATCATTTTTCTTTATATATTTTACTAAACCCCAAAAAAAAAAAAGGAACCCAAAAAATGAATTAATCACAAGTGTGTAAAAATCCATCAATATTAAAAATCCAATGTGAAGTACGACAACAAGACTCAAACTTCAGATGCATAAATCCACGCATAGCATAATAATAAGAGATTTCAAACAACCGACAACAATTACAATAGAAATTACAGAAAGAAAACGAATTACCAGACGGTAAGGGTGGTTGCAGGAGCTGGAATTAGAAGCATTTGAGGAAGGACGCGAAATATCATCGCCCGCAGCAATTGACGCCAAAAAGAGAACAAAAATCCCTAATTTAACAATTAAGGATGCCATCATGGCGAGCCCAAATGAACAGAAAGAAAATAACTTTTTTTTCCCCCAGAAATTAAAATCTCTCTTGATTTTGTTTTTCCTGCTAATTATAGCCTTCGAAATGTATAATGTTTGCAATAATAAAAGTMAAAAAATGATTGATTTGATTGAATCCCCTCTCTTTTTGTTTCTCTCTCTTGTTTATGAACTCATCTTTTGATTGATCAAGGTGAGATGGAGAGAGAGACAGAGAGAGAAAATAAGAAGGGGAAGAGAAAGAAAGAGAAAAGTGTGATAATTTCCTTATAAATCAATTTAAAAGAAAAAAGAAAAAACAGTGCGAAAATGGCGTCGGCGGTTGTAGAGAGAGAGAGAGAGAGAGAGAGAGAGAGAGAACGCCGTTGGTTTAGTTAGTTTTTGGACACTCGGTGGTTCACACGATTAGTTTGGTGCAGTATCATGTACACTATCACGTCTTGAGGTTGACTGCCCACCAATTATTCAAGATTTGTTTTTTAACTAATTAAGTATAATACATTTAAGAGTCTTTGTAAATAATACTTATAATTAGACTTGATCATGATATTAAAATATACTTTTCTCCCTATTCGATTTTTTAGAGGGAAATTAGCTCTCGTAAAAATTCTTATAAAATTATTGATAATTTCTCGATTTAATAACTTTTTTATGTTTAATTTCATTTGAAATTAATCATTAATAATTTTAATTTTAATTTCTCACGAAAAACATTAAAAGTCGTCCAACTCGCAGTTATTAACTGTCCCAATCGTGTAACTTATTCCATTTCTATACTATTCTTAAGCGATAGTCAATAGTGCTCAATTTCATATTTCGATGAAATTTTTAAAATTTTTATTAAAAAATGATGTTTTATTTTTTTAAAAAAAGAAATTTTAAAGTAGAATGCTTTAAATTGTGACGTTGACTTGGCTGCCACCTCCTAGCTCCGTTTTTGTAAAGGATCCATTTGGTTACTACAGTTCTTGCAACAATCTTGAATATTTGTAAGCATTATATGCCAAATATTTTATTCGAACAAGCATTCAAGATCAAGAAGGTTTCCATTACACAGAAAGGAATCAAAGCAGATACTGTTTATCGAGGCTGGTACATACTTGAATTGAGGAAGAGCTTTTACACCATCGAGGCCTTTTGCAGCATGGCAATGAATGTAGTCATGGAAACTGGTTCCTCTTTATCTTGGAGGATTGGCATCAGACAGAAGCTCCTGCAATGGCCTGTATGGCTTAGTTAGATTCCTGTATAGCATGCAGCTGAAATTCTTGGACCGATTAGTCCAGGTTTTACTCTGTGATCCACACTGATGAATTTGTCATTAGTAAATGAGCTGCATGGTTCAGGTAAATGAGATCAGAACAAGCATCAGAGATAATTGATAAGTTAGAACAGGTAAAAATCAAGATACCTGCAAAAGATCTCCAGTGAGTACTACTAGGGAACCTTGAACAGGAGGTACATCATCCCATTGGTTCTGATGAAAAACTTGGAGACCACCAATTCTATCTAGCAAGAGAATTGTAAGAAAGAACGGATCAGAGTGCTTAAATGTCCCTTGTGTCGACTGAGGCTCTGGACAAGGTGGATAATAGTTACAGAAAAATTTGGGATATCTAGGCATTCCAGACGGGTAAGCTGGTCAATCTCAAGGCCTAGAGCTTCAGACAACCGCTCAGATAGAAGATTTCTAAATCCAACCAATCAATTTATGTAGCCTGAAGTAGCTATRATTTGAATCAAATTGAGGGATTAGTCAAGAAGGCTAGAATTTTGAGCATGAGTTTAATGCTTAATGCAACTGTACCTGCTGACTGAAGGCWAGTTTTCTGAAWCCACAGCAGCATCATCCTCGAAATCACAAGAAAAAATGATATATTTCCATTGAGCAGTTTTGTTAAGATAAAGATCTCCAGCGGAGTAATGTCTGACTTTCTTAGTGTAATCTCTCGAGTAGAACTCCATTTTTTATTCCTGTGGCTGTTCATGGAACTGCTTGATGCTTCCTTTTAACTTGTCCATTGCTTTAATGGAAACTCCATGGTTAGCAATCTATCTGGAAGGGACCCCATGTCTCTCATGCTGAACGAATTTCATCAACAATCTCAGCTCTTTGTGCAGCCAAGAYCCCTTKAAAMATTTATGATAGGAACCTGCATTAGATCACTGCTGCAATTTTCACCTTCTGTTTCCTCTGGTGGACTAAAGAAAATCCTGGGAATCTTGGCTAAACCTGAATCCATGAGCCCTTTAACTCCTGCCTTCGTTTCATCAAATTCCTTCAATGCTTTGACCTTTTCATCATCGGTTGAGGATTTTACTTCTATTTGAAGGCTTCAACAATCAATACAACTTTGGAGGTTGCTTGCTCAATGGAAGATGTTCATGTAGTTGCTAGCTGGTACCTGCTATGGCTTTAAAGATGTAGTAGTCTAGATTCTCTTCCGTCTTTTTTAAGAAAAATAAGAAAAATTAATTTTAAGAGATATTAATGTATAACCATTATAATCATGTCATTTCATTATAAAGAAGAAAATTCATTTTATTAATAGGCTTTCACGCTAACGTTTATTACAACTGTGNTATGGCTTTAAAGATGTAGTAGTCTAGATTCTCTTCCGTCTTGTTTAAGAAAAATAAGAAAAATTAATTTTAAGAGACATTAATGTATAACCATTATAATCATGTCATTTCATTATAAAGAAGAAAATTCATTTTATTAATAGGCTTTCACGCTAACGTTTATTACAACTGTGAGTGAAGATAAGAAAACAAAAAAAAAAAAAAAAAAAAGGAAAAAAGATTAGCTTGTTGGCACTTTAAAATAGGGTCAAAGCCGATCTGTTATCACAGGGCCTATTATTCCATTATGAGGACAATTGGGATGTCATATTGGACTGGTTATTTGAGCATGTAATTCCAACGTTCTTTGTTCAATCTACAAGATTTGAACTTGAACAAGGATGGACAACAATGATGGGACACACATGCCCCGGGAATGGCAGAGACCACAAACTAAAATTTGGTGCTTTGAAGTTTGTCAAGTGCAGAATGGATTGGAGAGAAACACTGAAATTTACACTTCAAATATCAACCCCTCTGTGCTTCAAGATTGGATGAAAAAGGACTGAACCAGTATAAGAAGATGAACACAAAGATGCCTCACCCAAAACTATATCAAAAATCTTCAAGTTTGCCTCTTCATTCAGAAAAGAACTATACATTGTGAGGTTTTTGCCTACAATATCAGGTGCCTTTTGGTGACATTGCTGAACTCCACACCAWCATTATAACATCTTTTAGTAACTCTGTCAAGCTAATGGAAAGTTTTCGGCTATTTTTCTACTGTTGAAGAAGCTATTTTTATGAATAAGATCAGATCAATTAAGAAGATATCAGGAGGTCGCTCTCTGCCGCATCCATTTTGTGGCTGACCACTTTTCTCCAGATAGCACTGCACATCCACCATGGATGCTATTTGGGTCTGACTGTCCATCAAGCCCCTGCAAGAACCAAAGATGATCGATGAATCCAGGCACATCCATTCTTCTATCAGTTCATCTAAAGAAAATTTCTGTCAGTTGCAGCATACCAATAGCCTAATTACCAGAAATCTTGCTACTTTTTGTATAATCCATGCATGACAAGCAACAATTTAGGCACTACCTAAGAAGTATGAAAGAGTTTCTGTGATTCTGGTAAAACCATATTTTTAATGGCAGTAAAACACAATATCCTGTTATATTATTCCGCAATTAGARGAGATATCAGACTTTCTCCAAGCATGTTCAATTTTCTGAAATGTTAGAATGTTTCAACCAGGCATTCTATTTCACATTTCCTTTTTACTAGGTTTTTTAAGAATTATACAGTAGTAGACTGCCAAAGCGAGATGATAAATCTAAGAAGGCTGCAGCAATGCATGGTTAGTTTTGTATAAAACTCAAATAGTTATATCTTACAGCTCTTATGGTTCGTATACTGAGGCCTCCAGAGTCTTGCACTAAACTTTCACTCGAAGTTCTCCTGGCTTCTACCTAGATATCAGGTTCATTTTACTCGACACTAAGACACTGTATCAATAGAAGATAACTAGTGGAACTTAATGTCCCACATYTTGCATTCTACAAGATTTGCAAGGTTTCTACTAGAAAATTTCTTCCTCTCGCCAATTTTGGTAAACCAAKCACTTCCTATCATACTTTCCTTTTCAACCAAGCACGTAAAGCAGATTCATGTTCTTGTTCCTTTAACTCACTTTTCCTATCCCTTCCATGTAACTTTCCTGTAAATCAAACAAAGCCTAAATTCTAGATTGTATTCCATACATGACAATGAAAAATAGCATAATAATGATCATGAGAGAAAAAACCACTATGAGCCCCAAAAACAGAGCAGAAAATATTCCATCTAGATCGGAGCAATCTCAAGGACCAATAAGGATTTCTTGGATAGTAAAAGGCAGCCATTTTGAAGGGGCAATCAGTCCTTTTAGGAATTTTTAATAGATAAATAATGGGTGAACATAACAAACCATGCTCCAYAAAAGCACGGCATCTCCTTTAGCAGGCTTTACACACAATCCTGAAACCATTTTCCCACCACAGCTACATTCTGCTGAACCAGCCTATAGAACAGAAAATTAACACATTTGATCAAAGGGATATTATGAAACATAATATATTTGCTAGTTCAGAAAAAGATAGAAGCAAGAACATATTTCATGAATGACATTACTATATTTTCATATCTTATTATAAATACATAAATAACATACTACTTATAGCRAAGGATCTGCTTCTTGAACTTGTTGGATTATATGGTAAAGAAAATATTGTCCTGCAGAACACCTCAAGCTTATATATTAGGTAACTTGTTAAACCCCAAAAAAAAAAAAAAAAAGTGTAGACTTGTGATGGTTGAAACTTTTTCTTTCTAGAAGATGTGCACAATCGCACCACTGAGACTGATAAATTCGACCTGAAATTTTTTCCTTTCTGACATTAACTTAAAAATATAGGAATAGAAGCTCGCTGACATAAGTTGCAATTGCAGTGAATTTTTCTTTTTCCTGGAATGCTAAAGGCAAGCAACAAAATGTCTAGTACTTTACAAATGATATCATATTCATAAACATAAATCAATTTGCTTGTCAAGGGTTAACAAGATACACTGAATGAATTCTCCTCTTTTATTTGTCAAGAAAACGTAGAAAGTTCAGAAATCATTTTCGTGTTGGTAGGCAATTTTAAGTTCACAACATTATCCAAGAAAGAAAGCTGTGATGAATTCTGAATCAAAAGATAGGCCATCAATTGTTGAATTTAAAAATTAACATCGGATAAATAACAAGATAATGAGAAGTTCTACATATTATCTTCTCCATCAAGTTATGACACTTTCAATAGATCCTGCATAATCTAGATTCCAGGGGGAAGAAACAAGAAAAAGAAAAGAAAACATGAGATGAATTTTTTACRGTTTCTTAGAAGAAAACTGATCACATGTTTTGGTATGGAATTTGGTTGTAATATCTAAATATGAAGCCATACAGAGTAAGTTCCTTTAATTAATCAAATCTATCAACTGATAGATAAATTTCAACATTCACGCCTACATGAGAATTAAATGATGGCTTAGAGTTCAGCTAATTATAACTCCCTGATAAGAAATGATGTCTATCAACTGTGTTTAACATAAGATATGGAATGAAGTACCTAAGACCCTTGTGAGAAGCTAGACACTAAAATCACTCAAGTAGCTGTGAAAAAATTCACCTCAACACTAAAGTAAATCATATAAATGAAAGTATATAAATGAAGAAAATTAAAAAAAAATATATATATACTTGATGAAGAAGGTAAATGAGTAGGTCTTACAACTACGTGAATTGAAATACAGGTGTAAGAAACGATTAGTCCGGTATATCTTTTTTCGTAGAGACAGATAAGCTTATGGTCAATTCTCTTTACCCCTCGAAGAAGTTCATAAATTCCACCATAGTATATGACTAAACGAAGAACTTACAACACAAACTTTCTTGCTCGACTAAAAAAGGTATAGTTTCGATTGTTGACGTCGTCGGTGTCCATACTGTTCTTAGGCAAAATGTCTGGGGTTAAGTACGAATTGAAAGAGACTGGTGACAATCAAAAGATGGACAAAACGAACTCTTCTTGTAAAATATGCTAAGAAAGAGGTAGAGAAATCTGCATAGACAAAAGAAAAAGAACAAATTAAAACAGATAGGAGTTGTAGAAGTTAAAATTCGATACCTGTAGGAAGAACCCGTCAAATTAGACTTCGCGCCAACAGTTGCTATCGGTTGCTTACGAGTACATAAATTCACTGTTGAAACTCCCGCCTCTTTTGTATGAAAGGATACCATCAAAACATAAAAGGTTATAGTACGCATATGATATAAAAGAAAGTAAATATATGAAAGTAAAATATACTATATATATATATATATATATATATATATATATATATATATATATATATTATATAATAT
>MEJB01000033.1:366415-380830 GCA_001752375.1 Rhazya stricta
GTACTTTTGATCGAAAGAAATTTGGAAGAACACAGTCCCTCGTCCCTGTCAAAGTTCAGTTTTTTGCTCGCACTGTTGCTTGCAATGTAGTTCTAGATCAAGACAATTTGCAGAAGAAAGGAAAACTTTTGGTACAATGCTATCTCCAATGTCCTAAACCTGAAGAAATGGTGAATAATCTGTTCTCCACTTTGTAGTGGCAAGTGATAGGTGGAGTATGCTCTTCTCCTTTTCTGAAATTCAATGGGTTATGCCTACTACAGTGAAACTATGTCTCAAGATTTGGTAATGAGTGCAACTCAGTTATGAGAAATGAAAAGTTGTGGTTCGGTACCACTGAGAATTTTTTGGCTTAATTTGGAAAGAGAGGGATAGGACTTTTGAAGATGTAAAACTACCCTTCTATAGAGGCTCAATTTAATTGCCGCTTTCGAGGAACCTTGTATCCGTGAGAGTTGTTCTTTTGTGCAGTTTTTGAGTTCCTTTAGTATTTGATGCATATTTTTGACTATTTAGGCATCTTTTGGTTCAACTTTGTACATATCTTGTATTATGAGGCTCACCCCCTTGATGCGACATGTGTGGATTATCTTTGCTTAAAAAAAAAAGAAAAAGGAATTCCAGAGATAAACCTGAATCATAGGATACTGCTTTTCTTCATGGCTCAGAAACATACCAGAGCTAGTCCTTACGTCACTCTTGATTCCCTAAAAATGTATAGGCCATGGTCAAATAAAAATCAGTCAAATCATTTCACATGTGAGAAGGAAAGAAGATACTTAATGCAAAATATCTCTTAAATCCCTGAAAATTTTTTTAAAAAAATGGAAATCTATAATATAGTTGCTAAAAACAACTCAATTCAGTGAATTGCAAGTATTTTACACAATAAATGAAATCTACATTAATCTGACATGTTCCCCATAATAGACAAGGAATTCCATCTCCCTCCTAGATAAACAAATGAAATTCTTGAAAAATCTGGACATCCACTCAAGCACGAAGCCAAWACTTTTGAATGCAATACACATAAAGAAATAAGTTATAGACCAATGAACTAGYAAGTGTCTATATATGTCTATGGACTCTTACTGAATAGACTTATTTCTTTCTACACCTTTACAAATTTTAATCACTTACTTTTGATGGCATATTTGAGAATAAGTATCAATGAAACCAAAGAGAAATATATTATTAACAAGGAAAACTAGGTTCTTTCCTTTTTCTTTTTCTTTTTTTTTTTTTTTCTCTTGTCATTTTCAGACTATCAGAGCATGGTAGATCTTGAGTTGTATTTAGGCAGACAAATGTTATTTTATGTGACTTTTACAAACATGTGCATAATTTTGAATGCATTTATTGCCGAAAACATATGTTAGTTTGAGAACCACAATAGCCATTTCCTTGAAATAAACTTGCGTACCAACTGATGTTGATTTCACAATGATGCTGAAAACCAAAATATACAACGGACTCATATTTGCGAGTTCAGTTGCATGTAAGGTAATATCTAAGTTATTACATTACATCTACATTTCACTACCCTAGGAAACAACAAATGATACAGTCAGAAAATATTACAAGCAGCAAATGCAGTAGATGTAAGCTATAATAGGCTTCCAAAAGGCTCACTACTACAGAAGTGTCACACAGTTCAAATCAACTGCAAGCATTATTAATTGATAAATTAAGAGGATGTCACAAAAGGCAGTAGCAAGACCTGCAATTAATTTTTTTGAAAAGCAAGCTTAGATCTAGTATTTAGTTTAGTTGGATCATGTAGTTGCGAACAACAAAGAAGTTTCAAAAGAAAAAAACAACAAAAAGGTAAAGCATTTTCATAGAATGAAAACTTGTAGTACCTACCTTTCCTGTTTTTGCATCCACAACAGTAGAAATCTGAAGACGAGGAAGAGCAATAGCTCTGAGATAATCACATTCCTGAAAAGGTACCAGAAATGAAATTCTCGAAATGACAGTAAAATTAAGATTTAGATTGTAGCTAACAAACATAGCCTGGAGGATAAGCTAACAGAGGAATGTGTTACAACGTCTTATTCATTTGCCAAGGCAATTGCTGGACCTGGATTATCTTAAACAWCGAGAAATAATAATTCAGCAAAGCAATTTATTTCCTCATCCTTATGAGAGAAATTATGGGGGAAGAAAATTTCAGTTATTTGTCACGTGCTAGTATATAATACTTCCCTCTCCTCCCCAACTCCTTTCACAAACCTACACACATACTGTCCAGTCTAAAACATACCCATTATGCTCAAATTACTCACATCTTTTGGCGGTTGTTGAGCTGTGGTCGGTGTGTGGTGACAAAGTCGAGTTTCGGTTTGGTGCAGATGGTCAACTACTGAAACTTGTGAACATTTCAAGTCAACAATTTTGTTTGTCTCTTAAGTCATTGACGACTTTTAGAATTTCTAAGAGATTAGAGTACCAATCAGATTTTCAAGTCACTAGATTCCAAATATCAATTTTTAAGTTACTAAAACCAAGCACTTTAACAAGCTTTCAACCATCAAAAAACACATCTTCTGGACACAATTCACAAACCAATCCTCTTCCTCTTTTCTGGGTCGTGCATTTAGAATACAAGAGAGGAAGCTTATTACCACACAGGAAAACTACTTGAGTCGAAAAAGGATATTGTAGCACAACAAATTGTCTTCTGACAACAAATTGCCTCCTCATAAAACTTACTAGCACTATTAGAACACAGTGATYAATTAAGAGATCTGTCACATGTTTTAGGCGCTATAAGAAGTCAGACTTGATAAACCAAGAAACATACATGATATTGAGAAGGCATTTAAAAGACAACAATCATGATTTGAGAGATACATGTTATCAAAAGGTTTCGAAAGCACAAATTAGGAAGGGCCAAGGCATTTGCTTCCATATGTAGGTAACAACCACCACGCAGACACTATTTTCTCGATTACGATTTGATTTTTATCAGCTAGAACTTGGTGCATGTCTTGCACAAACTACATAACAAATATCCCAAGACGAATCAGAAAACAATTGATGAACCATGTTTAATTATTTATATCATTAGGAAAGCCAATCAATGTTTTCTTCTTAGTGAACTTCTTTGAAAAGATCTACTTTACTTGTTTCTATCACAGCATACTTCCAGTTTTCAATGCTTCAACACAAAATTGTAACTAAGTATAAATACCAGGTGAGGCACTGACATTAAAACATAATCCAAATAAATATACTGAACACATACCTTATACAACCAACAGGGCAGCACCACAGTGAATATAGCATTACCATAACAACCAAGAAAGATTCAAAAACAGAAAAACGAGAATGCAATTTGTCATACCTCATTGCTCAAGAAATCATGATACACTATAATTCGTGGGGTCCAGCTGATTATCTCGGGTTTGACCTATTGATGAAAGAAGAACAAATGATGATTAAAGATTCTCCAACATCATTAAGAACTTAAAGTGCCCATAGTACTTCAGAAAAGCAGGAAAATAGCACACACATACAGCTAAGTTTCCCAGTTTTCAACTTGGGTATTTGTTATTTTTAGCAATCAGACTGAAAAGTATAACAAAGCCCCAAGAATTCTGCCAAAAGACAAAGATTCTTTACCAACAGATCCCAATAGGTTAGTTTGACCAGGACCCTAAAGAAACCCAAGTGAACACTTAAAAAAAGAAAAGTCAAAAGGTGAAAATCAAATTTCATGGTCTTGAAGGAGCATCATTTTGCATGTTACTACAGGAAGATGGCATGTCATTTCAGCATTATAGAGGTCTTAACAAGGTAAGCAAATAGCAAAACAGAAGATCCATCCTCCTCATTTCTTTTATCTCTTCTATTGAATAATAAAACTTCTTTTGTATCTGAAAACAAAATAGAAACTCAAACACTGCATTCGACTGAAGAAGTTTTTGCTAATATATCAGCATCTGTCCATTTGCATCAACCAGTGAATGCAAAGAATCTATGCCATGCACAATCTTTGCAAATTCATTTTGGTTTATTTCATATGAAACGTATATTTTCTTGGAAAATTTACCAACAGTGCTGTACAAGACTGAAGATGAATATATTAAAATAGCAAAAGAYGAAACATACATATCCAAGTCGTAAAGTTACGGCTTCMGTGTCATGAGCCCAATGAGAATAGCCTGAAATAAGGAATGCAAAGATCAGGCAGGAGCACAAAGGGGGTAAAGGTAAAAGAAACAATTATCTCACCAAATGGCTCTGAGGCTCCCCAAAAATTATGGAGTCAAAAGATGCAAGTATCAATTAAAGAAAGGAGTAACAGATATTGATCCAAGTCATACTAACCCAAAAAAATAAAATAATAATAAATTCAAAACAAAAATAAGGGGATGAGTTGGACCTCAAAAAAAGAAAAAGCATGTGTATATCCATATATCAAGAGTAGAGTGTAGAGGTGGTGAAACAAGTCACCATGGCCAACACCTAAGATGGATTCTCCCAATCAATTGACCTTATGATCAAATATTGTATGTTAATGTTAAAGATGTTCACATCATKTGTGAAGCTATTGAGAAATAAGCGGTCCTGAAATGCATCAGGACCCTGACAACTTATTGTTACCTGAAAGGTACAGATTTTGCAGCATCTTTCACATATTTAAGGCAATAGCAGAACTAAATGCATCTGATGTTGCAGATAGAATCTGCTGTGCATCATTTGGTATGCTTTTACTATGTTTCTTGTGGGGCCCTCATTAGAACATCAGATTGAGTAGGTATCAAGAATATTCAGGGGGGGAAAGTGAGAAGTCAAAACTCCAATATCTCCCCGTAATTTCTGTAATGACATGAAACTCCATTCTCTCCCTGTGATCCGTGTAGATTAACTAAGTCTAATGCATGTAGTTGTAACTATTAGCTATTTTAGCATGTTCAGGAAAAAGTCATATGTATCAACATGCTTACTCCAGATTAGACTGCTTTTAGAATTGGGACATGAAGAACACACATAAAACAAGAAAAATGCTGACATACAAGTTTGAGTTAGCAACCATGCCTTCAATTTGGTGAATTGCAAAAAGGCAGTCGTATAACAATGAGTTCATATTCAAGACTATGAAGAGAATAGCAACCTCACCTCTTATCATTTGACTACTGCCATCACTTCGGCCTTCAAGTGTTTTTCTAAAGGAGGATTCAGTCCCTATAGGCAAAAGAAAAACCTTCCTGATTAATACTTTTAGCAAATGAGCATACATTTTGGCATGTAATATAGATCAGGTCAGAAGTAAAGCACGTAGAATAAAATCAATTGAAGCGAGAAAACAAGGACAACTGTTGTATACAGACACAAAAGTTATAAATACGCAAAAACTTAGTTGAAAAACAAAAGAAACAGGATGCGTCATCTTCGGATGATAAAGAGAGCAACAAGACTTTTCAGAAGTATCTTTCATCACAAATCAATGAAAATTTGACCAAAATTAACCAAATCTACTTAGAGAAAATATATGGCTAAAGAAAAGAAGAACAGAGGTCAACAAATATCCTGAAAAAAGAAATTTCTAATTTGTGCTTAGACCCCTCCATCCTATCCAGGATCGTGAGGCTGTTTGTTTCTAATGGACATTTTGGTTCATCCCCTCTTTTCTGTGAGAAAAAAAGATGATTATTTGCAAAAACAAAAATTAATAATCTACATTTAGGCAATCAAATTAACTAGGATAACAGTGCGTCTCTCTTCGTCACCACTTTATCCACCCAACATTTGTCAAATCAAGTGATTGCYTTTGTAAGATTTTTATTTCCAAAAGGAAAAGAACTCTTAGGAAAATGTTTCAGAACACAGACTCAAAAGGACAACAAGCAGATCAAATGAATCAAGACACCGTCATAATGGACCAAGATCATCAACAAGCTTGAAAATAAAATAAAAAATCAGACATCAACCACATGGCAAGTAATGAGCACAAAACAGAACCTTTAAAGAGAWGGGGAAAAATCTGCAAATAATACTTCAATAACGACGATACTTCAGCAAACCTACCATATGAATCTTCCAACCTTCGAATGAATGCTAATTGAAATAAAGCTCCTACATAACAAAATATCATGAACATTCAAAAGCCTTTAGCCAAAAGAAAGGGCATAACTAAATTTAATGTGCATCTACAATAAAAATAAATAAATAAATACGTACACCTTAACATCCCCTTTCGCAARCCAAACACCAAAAGCATAAAAATATGAAAGATAATTGAAAAACTCAAGAAAACACTTAGGAAAAGCTTTAAAACAACCCATTCAGACATAAAACTCCCCTAAAATATCAAAAGAATTGGAGTTACGAAGATTTTGGATCCTCATCCCATCTCACATAGTTCAAAAGCACATATTTTTGGGAAATACCTCACCCGAAACTCAGCAAACTTTAAGYCCCTGAGTTGTTCCTCTTTGGTAACAATTAAAGGCATATAAAAATTAAGATCTATCATAAATTTCTATCAAAATGATCCATTGCGATTACCAAAAGASCGTCCTATCATCAGCATTAATTAGATAAACCGATAGCTAATTCCCAATTATTACTTACCTTAATTTTTTTCATCTTTTTCAAATAAATTCGAATCTCACAGGTCCTATTCACAGCATTAAAGCATCGAATTCCGTAGCCCTTGCACTGTTTACACTCATTCCGTCAACCAGAAAGTTCTTCCCCTTTCTTTTTTTCTTTTTTTTTTTTGAAGTATGTCTGACTACCCGCCCAAAATTCTGAACAAAATCCATAGGAAAAACCCATCAATTATTTTTCTCCGAATTTCATTTAAAAAGCAAACTTTATCAGAAAAAAGAAAATTTTTAATTGGCTCCGCCTTGATGATGTCAAGACATCTCGATTTCAAATTCCAACCGAAACCGGAAAACCAAAACACAAGACCAAATCAAACTCGAGTGGATAATCGAGAGAAAAATMATTAGAATTTAAAAACAATACCGATAA
The DNA here is from genome assembly GCA_001752375.1 of Rhazya stricta. Classification (NCBI taxonomy): domain Eukaryota; kingdom Viridiplantae; phylum Streptophyta; class Magnoliopsida; order Gentianales; family Apocynaceae; genus Rhazya; species Rhazya stricta. Next base: position 373,406 of record MEJB01000033.1, read on the forward strand.
TCATTCCGATAGTGACAAATGTGAGGAGTCCAAACACAATTCTCATTCCTGAGGCCATAATGCACTCTCTCTCAGTGTCTCTCTCTCTCCCCCTCTATTTCCCTCTTACACAGTCAGAAGGTTGCTATGTGAATGCTACATACGAGGAAACGGAAATGGAGTGAAGAAGACTTGAGAGTGCAGGAAATTTGGAGAATCTAATTGACACCGATGGTTAAGACAAAGAAAAGAAAGGAAGGATTGTTCCCTTCTTTTTCCTTTGTTTAAGGAAAAAAGTTTGGTTTACCAATTTCTTCTTATTTGAACGCCAGCTCTAGAAGCATGTTTGCTTTTCCTTTGTGTCACTAAATAATTGTGTTCGATCTCAATCGATTGATTATTTCCAATAAGTGAAGGATTGATAATGATAAATATAAAAAARGAGTTAAATCTTAAAARTCATTYAAAACATTCATCAATTTTGARTAATCTTTCGAGGAACGATAACTTTGATATATRAATTGAATAATGTAATATTATCTCAATTTCTTTGATTAATCAAATAAACTTGATTAAAGAGGTATGACGCACATTGATTGACTCTCAATATAATTATGGGCATGTTTTATATATAACAAATACAATAATCATTCGCTTTAATATTTTAATATTTTTTTTACTATTTATATTTATAATTTTATGTACAACATGTAGCTTGCGTCTTTGTATTTTTATTTTCTTACTTCTTTCATTTACAATTTTCATCAAATAAACTTGATTAAAGAGGTATGACGCACATTGATTGACTCTCAATATAATTATGGGCATGTTTTATATATAACAAATACAATAATCATTNATATTTTAATATTTTTTTTACTATTTATATTTATAATTTTATGTACAACATGCAGCTTGCGTCTTTGTATTTTTATTTTCTTACTTCTTTCATTTACAATTTTCATCAATAGCTTTCTTTATAACTTTTCTTATGGTTTCGTGTATTGTTTGCCATTTTTTTATTARTTTTATTTATTAATTATCGTTTATAACTCTCTCAGCAAGTTTGACAGTTCAAGTTTAAAATTCTTTTATCCAATCAGCTTTAAGACATTTTCTAACATTTTAGTATTCATGAGTACTAACTAAGTTGAATCTAGTGGCAGAACCACGAATTGTAGGACAAGAAATATGTCTATAAGAGAATTTTGAGACAAAAATCTAAAACATTATCCTCATTTGTGTTCTTGCACAATTTAAGTTAGCTGTACTACAATAAAACAATCTCAAAATATTGAATATTGAAAGCAACTATCTTCTTCACATTACAACTTCAGATCCCAGAAATGCAAAATGRTGTCTAAGGATATTCTAATCTCAAAATTTTGAACATTGTAAGCAACTGTCTTCTTCATATTACAACTTCAGATCCCAGAAATGCAAAATGTTGTCTAAGGAGATTCTGTTGTTAGATTACTCCAGACAACCACTTGGATTAACTCTACCAGAGGGAGTTATCCTCATTATGCAAGTTGGAAGTTGCATCCAGAAGACAAAYAAAGAGAGACATGGGTATACACACAACAGACTCGGTTCATAAACTGCAGCATCTGAAGAAGGTTGCTCATTCATCTGTAGCTTCTGTGCTGGCCTCGCGTAATTGTGGAATTCTACCATAGAGACTGATACGTAGATTGCCTCCAAGAAGTCGATCGTGAAAGTAGCTCTTATACAAGTCCCAGAACTCTTCTCTGTCGAAAGATATTCACAATGTGAGGTCAAGAGTATTGATTTTTCTGTGGTATAAGATTCATATATGCCAGACTGATGATTGATTTCACATGATTATTCATCATCATCTTCCAAGTAAAGAGAGTTACGATTGGCAGTATTTAGATACATACAAGCTGAGATTTGAAGGGTGAAAAGTAAACTTTGGCCAGAGAACTTCCAGCATGACTAGGGAGAAGCCAAACTGAACCTAACTCAAGATTAGAAATATATGTGTACGCTGGTGGAGAAATCCTGAATAGGAATATGAGATAAGATCAGTGTATAACCAAACCTGATTTGGCGTAGTGTGAACAAGGAGTAGCCCTTAACATCTGTGTACATATCAAGGACAATAACTGCTAACCGCGACAAGCCAAGCGCTTCCATGTCAATCAACTTTTTAATCCTGATAGCAAGTTAAGAATGCTAAGAAATCAGGAACTATATAACTGGGCAGATAAAGGACAAAGAAACAAATAAATAAGGCATTCCAATGGCAGTAGCTGCTTCATTCTCCGTCTTAACCCCCATTGTCAATGTAATAAATTCTTATTTCAACATTTTGTTTCCCAATATCTCAAGCCCAGTTTAATATTTGCGTTATTTCTGAATTTATGTTTCTTCGTATTCTAAAAGTTATTAACAAGAGAAAAAGACAGAAAGAAAAAATACACTGAGATGTAAGGAAGAATGCCCCTAGATCCACTTCAACTTCATGAAGCTAAAAGTTTTTACTCTGTACTAGGAACAGATCGCTCGTAAAACCCAAAAAACTTTAGCAATTGACAGAAATTCAACAGATAATGAAAATTTAGTACCTATATCTATAAGAGTTCAACAAAACAACTAGTGTTGAAATCATGCAAGTGTACGCAACATACAATGAAACCGTAGGAGTTCAGTGAACATTGAGTCAAGTTAGGCAAAAAGCACCCTCAAGTACCTGTTTGGTGTTCCACAAGCAATGTTCACCCGGTTCTTTAGAAAAGACACCTGAAACAAAGAGTCAAACTTAAAGCAAAAAGGGGGAGAAAATAACTAATAAGGAAAATATCAAACAAGCTTGGCATTTAGGCTGGGTCGACTGAGATTATGCTAAGAAAATTTTCTTTTCTTAATGAACTAGGTATGAAAGTTAATAATTCCAAGAAAATGGTAGCAAATGCTCGTCTTTCGTTTCCTTATTTATCAGTGGAAGGAACTCTGATGGGAAAAAACTAATCTGCCACTAATTTTTCTCTTTTACTCATTTCCTTTGCCTTATGTGGTTATCTGTCCAAAAATAAATAACACAAGAAACTTTGTTCTAAAGTATTCTGTTTAAGCTTAATGCGTAATTCATTTGTGTTTACCCTTTTATTATCCTTCCCTGTAGTACCTCAAATATTGACTAATAATGTTAACATATTTTCGCATTTACCCTTACCTTTACCCTAATCTCTACTTGCCCCTTGCCCCTTCTCTAGCACTTGTTACTCAAGCAACGGGCCTGGTAAGTTGTCATGGTAATGGCAAGGTACTCAAAGTATATTTATATATTTAAAAAAAAAAAACAATTTTTTTCATGATGATGCCATTAAAATTCAAACACTTCTTAGTTATTTTGTACACTATACGATGCAAACTCAGTTTTTCCCAACAAGTCAAAGTTTTCATTATTTTGGGAAATGTCACATACCAATGGTGAATCAAATTTAGCTTGAAGCCAGCTCTGAAATAAATCCAGTGGAATGGTATCTCATACCAGGAAATAAGTAAAAAGAAATTGTGATCAATTATCCAAACATATTTCCTTGTCATCAAAGTTGTTTTTTCCCTTTGCAACTATGAGATCCATGTGCCAGCAGTGCCCCTATGGTTTGTGATCTTGAACTTAAACTTAGAGCTACCAATGACATGCAATAAAAATTTAAACTCTTAATTTAGGTTCACTAACAKTGAGGCACTACTACTGTGAATTTGTAATRGAAGATAATATGTTTTATCTTCATATTCATATATATTTAGTCCTCAAAAAGTGCAACCCAAGAATTCAGTATCACCATTTAGGCATGAGTAAAAATAATTACTATTCTACCTGCTCCTCAATCTTCATATGCTTTGAGAATAGCTTCACAGCATGGCATTCTTTAGTCAGAGGCCGCAATTCCCTAAGAATGAAGCATTTTAGTCATAATTACTGAKAAATGCAAACTGCATCATTATACGCATAAAGTTGAAACGTAAGAAATGTCAGAAGTTATGTYGGAAAGTGATATTCATAAAATACATAAAAAAAAAAATCTGTAAATAAARATTTTGATGGGATTAAACCTGAGGAGTTCTAATGATCTTAGTGCTGATAAAGAAATTACAAGAACTGCAGGATTTCCAGGATCAACTTTCCCTTCTCTTAGCTGTTTTTCGCAAAGCACTTCTTTCCARGATGACCCAAAAGCAAGCTTCAGTTTTTCACACAAACTACTGCTATTTTGATCTGTATCTTGACATATCTCAAGCATGCATTCATCTGTTAGAAGATGAAGAAGAAGAAAAACAATTGTCAAAATAGGATTACCCAGAGCAACATCAAAGAAAAGTAGCCTATTGAATAAGAATTAATACAGGTAATAAGATGATGAGACAAAGTAAAGAGGTGTCCTCAAGTGGGGATTTTGGGAGGTGAGAGGCAGGGCAGAAACTAGTAAACTGAGACAAAAGTTATCATCATCTAAACGGGAAGCAACAAAAGAAATTGAAAATAAACATTGTATTCCAAAGGTGACAACATTAAAAGAAACTGGAAATAAACAAGTCACATGAACAAACTTCTAAAGGCCCTTCAAATGTTTTATATAMGAATGAACTTGTAAATCAACTGGGTCAAGAAAGACTTAATCAGTTCAAAGCTCATTGATGAACTTTAATCAGTACGAACAAAGTTCCTATCCTTCTCTAAAGATCCATTCCTCACTCAAAGACATAKAAGTTGAAGAATTTGACCAGAGAGCCAATTGGTTTACATTGATTAGCTATTAATTCCATTCAACCATGAAAATACCTCATTGATATTCGAACTGTTGTCAACTATTAACAAAAGCTTTCTGCTTCCTTGCTCCATTTAGTTTCTCTCCTCTCCATTTCCAAAGCTTCTCATAGCGTACAAGCTTTTGAAAGTTCTACGGATGCAGTATACCATCTTGCATCAGTCACTCAACATATTCCAATGAATAATAAATTTAACACTTTTTCCTTTATTCCATCAAATCGAAATAAATTTTGATTCAAATAAACAAGTTCAATCTAGTTTCATTTCAACTAATCTTAATTCTTTTACATATTTTTTTTCATCCCTAAGACAAGTACTAAAATGCAGCAAAAGGGTAACACAGTTCTCTGCTAGATTACATCGACTTTGAAAATTTTGCGGGTATTACAATTCAAAATCACGTCTTGGAAGACCACGGCATTCAGATTCTACCAATTTACAGTTATATCTGAATTAGTATTACAATTCAAAATCAAGTCTTGGAACACACCGCATTTACATTCTGCTAATTTACAGTCATATCTGAATTAGTATTACAATTTGAAAATCAAGTCCTGGAACACCATGGCATTCAGATTCTACCAATTTATAGTTATATCTGAATTTTTTCTCTTGAAAAATAAATAATGTAACTTCTTTCATTATAATATTAAACAAAAAAAAAAAATCAAATATGCATACAAATGTAGAGAGAAGGCAGACCTCTGAATGGCTCGAGTTCAAGAGCAGAGAGTCGAATGCAATTGCCCGACTGATACTGATGAAGAAAATACCTCAACTGCTGCGCCGCCGTCGGCTTCTCTACAACCCCATCGTCGTTCCCGCTTTTATCCACCTCCCCTTTCTTCCTCTTCTTATTCTTACCCTTCCTTTCAATGTTTTCAGTTTGCAAATTTTCATTGTTTTCATTCATTTCATTTTCAGTTTCATTACTATTACTAATTAAATCATTCTTCTTGTTCTTCGTCTTCATTCTCTTGAACTTGGTATTCTCAGTAGTATCAGATTTCTTCGGCCTTAAATGCAACCGCTTTCTGTGCWCTTTGCCTGCGGTTCCCGGAACCATCAGCTGCTGCTTCTGTTCTTTCTTCTTAACGCTGCCCATGAGCACCGGAACACACGCTAACACACAGTACCCTCTTTTCCGCTCCCTCACGCCGTCGCCGGTCGGCAGCAGAGACCTTAGGTTTATTTATGTCTATGTCTTTAATAGAACTTAAACCGCTGCTGCAATTCTTATATGGGAAATTCGCCTCTTTCCTTGTTTTTTTTCTCTTTTCTTAGTCTATATATATTTTATCAAAATAATTAAAATTCGACATATGTTAATTATTTATTACATTTATTATATTATCAAGACACATAATAAATCATCGATATCTTCTCCTCTACTACGCATTCTCTCCTATACCCAAAGAAGGAATGTGCAAATAAATTAAGAATATACTACATTTATTATATTATCAAGACACATAATAAATCATCGATATCTTCTTCTCTACTACGCATTCTCTCCTATACCCAAAGAAGGAATGTGCAAAAAAATTAAGAATATACTTGAAGTTCTAATTATTTGCTACGTTTTTTCTATTATACTAATTAAAGCTTGATACYCATATATTTTACTCAAGAAAAATTAAAAATATATACACGTAAATCTTCAACWTACCATTCGATATCCTTTCCTCATTCAATCAAATGAAAATAAATATTTAAAAAATAATAATTTCCTTTAATATGTTTTTTAAATGGTGTGAAACAATTCTCAACGAAAGGTAAAAACAAAAACTAATTAGAAAGTATAATAGTTCTTGAATCTATATTTTGTAAGAAATTTTCTATATTTGGTCCCTAAACTATTTCGAGATGATTCTGAGGTCCTCAGACATCTTTAGCAATTTAATCCAAAAATTAATTTTTTGATCCCTAATAGTCCTTCCACCACCACTAATTGTGGTTAATTATAAAACTTTACATGTATGAATAACACAGTAATTTATACTAAGTATAAAATTAAAAAAAAACCTAGCTTTGTTGCTAAAAAAATATTGTTTAAGTAATATGACATACCAAGTATACCTTCGATTACAATTGATGAGTAATAAAAAAAAAGCATTATTTTTTTCTTTCTTTTTCCTTCTGGGAAATAAATTCATATATTAAATCAAAGAAATAAACAAGTTAGAAAACTTTAAAAAACGAGCTTTAAAAATTAAATACATCATAATCAATTAGAAATTCAAATATCTAAAACAATTCGTAAAATAAAAAAATATATAATATAATTTAGAGAAAGATCAAAATCAGACTTCAATAGTCGAGAACTGCTCCATATCCATTCTCAATATAAAGTAAAACAAAAGATCTCAGGCCAAGATACATCAACAARACGATCATAGAGGGTTTCCTGAATATTCCTATCTATCCAAAGTTGGATTAGACCGGGCATAAAGAATAACCTTTTTCACTCCGGGGGAAGCAGAAGTTGCCATAGTTGCCTAGCCGTGGGATCTATAATGGTGTGCAAGACCCTCTTAATATACCTCTGACAAATGGGGCAAAGAGCACTATCTTCTCTGTATTCCTCCATGTTGTAGGGACTCATTACTCTCGAGGATGATCATGATGGAGTTGTTATCTCTCTC
>MEJB01000033.1:381451-497897 GCA_001752375.1 Rhazya stricta
TAATCCCCTTCCCCCGTCTCTCTAACCTTTAGTTCTAGAATTGAAATGCATGTCATCGATTGACCTTGCATAGMTACGTTTTACTTAATTAATCCTACTTTATTACGGTGATCAATCTCGCAATCACGTTTTCCGAGTTGTGATCATCGAGGAATCATGGATCCATAATCAATCCAAAGTTTCTGATAAGGTAAGCTTTCGTTTTCACTATCYCCTTTCTCTTTTAGATAATTTATTTCAAAAAATTTGAAGTTGAGTGAATTTGTTTTTATTTCTATTTTAATTAGTTTTAATGAGTGCAAGCTTGATTTGTGATGCAGTGTAATCGAGTATGCATTTGATCTTCTACCGTTTTTTTCTGTTTTTGTTTTTTTTCCCGTTTAATTTTGTTATTTATCTCTGTTGTTACTGAATATCAGTAGATAATTGTTATTGACACGTGTTTAGATTCTCAAATAGGAAATAGATTTAGCTATGCTGTGCTTTGATCATTTCAGCATCAAATTATTCATAACCTAGCACTTTCTTAGCCTAGTATTGTTTTATATTGTTATATAAATCTGAAATTTTCGTTGTTTCTCAAGTTTCATTGAAGTATGAGGTAAACTTTGATATGAGTTACGTCTGTTGATTTTTCCTTTTTCCTTTTTTTTATTTTCTCTATGGGGGAAAGATTGAAGCGAACTGAGTAATTTGTTCTTTGATCGTACAGTTACAACTGATTTGAGAGTAAAATTACATCAAAAATTTGTGGGCTTGAGGCTTGTATGTGAATCCTTTTGAATGGCTGATCGGCGGAACGATAACACTAAAAGCAGTAATGGCAAGGCACCCGGTGCAGCAGGTGGTGCTTACTCAATCAATCTGGAGAACTTTGGTAAACGGTTAAAAATGTTATACTCGCATTGGAATGAGTACAGTAATGACTTGTGGGGAGCGTCTGAAGCGCTTGCAGTAGCAACTCCTCCACCATCAGAGGATTTGAGGTATTTAAAATCATCAGCCTTGAATGTTTGGTTGGTGGGTTATGAGTTTCCAGATACAGTTATGGTGTTTATGAAGAAGGAGATCCATTTTTTGTGTAGCCAGAAGAAGGCCTCTTTGCTTGAAGTTGTGAGAAAATCTGCCAAGGACGTTGCGGGAGTGGAAGTTGTTATGCATGTTAAGACAAAAAATGATGATGGGACTGCACTAATGGACGCTATATTTCATGCTGTGCATTCCCAGTCAAGGTTGGATGGTCATGATACCCCCATTGTTGGGCACATTGCAAGGGAGGCTCCTGAAGGGAATCTTTTAGAGACATGGGTCCAGAAGTTGAAGAGTGCAAATTTTCAGCTAACTGACATTACAAATGGTTTCTCAGACCTGTTTGCAGTTAAGGATGGTGCTGAAATCACTAATCTGAAGAAAGCTGCTTACTTGACTTCATCAGTAATGAAACATTTTGTGGTGCCAAAGTTAGAGAAGGTCATTGATGAAGAAAAGAAGGTTTCCCATTCTTTATTGATGGATGACACAGAAAAGGTTATACTTGAACCTGCAAAGATCAAGGTGAAGCTGAAGGCTGATAATGTTGATATCTGCTACCCGCCAATATTTCAGAGTGGGGGAGAGTTTGATCTCAAACCAAGTGCAGCGAGCAACGACAACAACCTTTACTATGATTCGACGAGTGTGATAATATGTGCAATTGGGTCACGGTATAACAGCTACTGCTCAAATGTTGCTCGCACTTTTTTAATTGATGCTAACCCAACACAGAGCAAAGCTTATGAAGTTCTCCTTAAGGCACATGGGGCAGCAATTAATGCTTTGAAACCAGGAAAGAAGGCTGGAGATGCATATCTGGCAGCTCTTGCTGTCGTTGATAAGGAGGCTCCAGAATTGGCTACAAACTTGACAAAATCTGCCGGAACTGGAATTGGCCTCGAGTTCCGTGAATCAGGGCTTAGTCTTAATGGCAAGAATGACAGAATTATAAAACCAGGCATGGTTTTCAATGTATCTCTTGGGTTTCAGAATGTGCAGACAGAGACTAAGAATCCCAAAACTGCAAAATTTTCTGTTTTGCTGGCTGATACAGTTATTGTTGGTCAAAATGCCCCTGAAGTGATTACATCCCTGAGTTCCAAGGCTGTGAAGGATGTAGCATACTCATTCAATGAGGATGATGATGAACAAGAAGAGCCGCCTTCCAAGAGGCGCAGGACTGGCAATGCTGAAACTCTGCCATCTAAGGCGACACTGAGGTCAGTCAACCATGAGGTGTCTAAGGAGGAATTAAGAAGGCAGCATCAAGCAGAACTGGCCCGCCAAAAGAATGAAGAGACTGCTCGGAGACTTTCCGGTAATGGATCTGGAGCTGCAGATAACCGCGGCTCTTCAAAACCTTCTAGTGAACTGATTGCTTATAAGAATGTTAATGATCTGCCTCCTCCTAGAGATTTGATGATCCAGGTTGACCAGAAGAATGAGGCCATCCTCTTGCCTATTCATGGAAGCGTGGTGCCTTTTCACGTTGCACATGTGAAGAGTGTTTCTAGCCAGCAGGATACAAATCGCTCGTGTTATATTCGAATAATTTTTAATGTACCTGGYACTCCTTTCAACCCTCATGATGCGCACACWCTGAAATTTCAAGGTTCTATTTATGTTAAGGAAGTATCTTTTCGCTCGAAGGATCCTAGGCATATCAGTGAAGTGGTACAACAAATTAAAACCCTTCGCAGGCAAGTGGCATCCCGTGAATCTGAAAAGGCTGAGAGAGCAACATTAGTTACCCAAGAGAAACTTCAAGTTGCTGGATCCAAATTTAAGCCAATAAGGTTGTCTGACCTATGGATTCGCCCTGTGTTTGGTGGTCGTGGAAGGAAACTTACTGGTACTCTTGAAGCACACACTAATGGATTTCGTTATTCAACTTCAAGGTCTGATGAGAGAGTTGATGTTATGTATGGAAATGTTAAGCATGCATTCTTCCAGCCAGCAGAAAAGGAAATGATCACCCTCCTGCACTTCCATCTCCACAACCACATAATGGTGGGAAATAAGAAAACAAAAGATGTTCAGTTCTATGTTGAAGTAATGGATGTGGTGCAGACAATTGGTGGTGGGAAGAGATCTGCCTATGACCCTGATGAAATTGAGGAGGAGCAACGAGAGAGGGATAGAAGGAACAAGATTAATTTGGACTTCCAGAACTTCGTAAATAGAGTAAATGACCTGTGGGGGCAGTCTCAGTTCAAATCCCTTGATCTAGAATTTGATCAGCCGTTGAGAGAACTTGGCTTCCATGGGGTACCCCATAAAACATCAACTTTTATCATCCCAACTTCAAGCTGTCTTGTTGACTTAATAGAGACACCCTTTGTGGTTGTTACCCTGAGTGAGATTGAGATAGTTAATTTAGAGAGAGTTGGCCTTGGACAGAAGAACTTCGACATGACAATTGTATTCAAGGATTTCAAGCGAGATGTTATGCGAATTGATTCTATTCCTTCCACATCCCTGGATGGTATCAAAGAGTGGCTTGACACAACAGATCTCAAGTACTATGAGAGCAGGCTAAATCTGAACTGGCGGCCAATATTGAAGACAATCACAGATGACCCTGAAAAGTTTATAGAAGATGGTGGATGGGAATTTTTGAACATGGAAGTTAGTGATTCAGATTCTGATAACTCAGAGGAGTCTGATCAAGGATATGTGCCTTCTGATGCACAATCTGATTCAGTGTCTGAGGATGAAGATGATGAAAGTGAATCGCTTGTGGAATCAGAGGATGATGCAGAAGAGGATTCTGATGACGGTACTGAGGAAGATGAGGGAAAGACATGGGAAGAGTTGGAAAGGGAAGCAAGCAATGCAGACAGAGAGAAAGGCCACGAATCGGATAGTGAAGAGGATAGGAAGAGAAGGAAAATGAAAGCTTTTGGGAAGGCTCGGGTGCCTGAGAGGAGAAATACTGGTGCCAACCTTCCTAAGAGGACCAGGTTCAGGTAAATAGTGATAGGGGTTGCTTTCTTCACTTGCTTATCCTTCCTGTTGAACAATATAATGGCGTTAAGAGGTATTTGTGGAATGTATCTACTTGCTGCCTTTTATCATTGGCATTTTGCCATAGAATTCTGTAAAATAGGTGTGATATTTTTGGTTATCTTGGTGTTTAGATAATTAAGTTCACCTTGCAAGGAGCAGAGAGTTTCCGTTAAATGAAGAGRTCTTTTGCTATTCCAATAGGAAGGAAATTATGCTTTTGTAATTGGCCAGTAAATGATAAAAAAATCCCTGTATATTAATTGTTCTTGACGGTCTTTGGAGTTGCCCATAGGTCAATAGGTATAGGATAATCTTGTCTTGACTCTGACAATATTCCTTATCAATTCTGCCATAGACAAGATGAGATTAGAGCTTCCGAACACTGTACAGCACAGGGAATTTGTGATTTTTTACTTTTTTTAATCTGAGATGATAATAAGGATCATCTCTCCATATGGCTTTGGGTTTTGTGGGGTTATTGATTTTGGTTTTAAAGCATCTTGAGAATTAAGTAAAAAGTAAAAAAGCGCATTAAGCAACTGCATTATTGCTTGTGATGATGTATTCTTGAAATGTGTCTGAGGCCAAAATCAGCAATTTCAGAAAAAAATAAAGCCATTTGGAGCAATATCCCTGATAATAAGTGTTGCTCATTTGCCATTTCAGGTGAAGATGAGTCATGTAAACTTCAATGAAATGTTAAACTATAGCACAAAAAGTTACCAAATCAAGTATGTTATGAAGCTGTTGTATCTTCTTGAGAAGGTATGTTCAAAATGGGTCTATTCCTGTATCTCATTTCAGTACGAAGCAAAGGAAGAATTCAATGTCAGATGGTTAACGTTATACAAATCAGAAAGCAAGCAACATGGACGTATATAAAGAATGACAAAGGAGAGACTTTCCAAAGTCTCCTGCGGCTATAAATGCAAGCAAATACGTAATTGTCAAGAAGTCTTCCAAAGAGGAAACGCCATGCTTAGGTAAGGATTTGTGTCATGTAGGTTAGGCCTAAACACGATGTAGACSATCTACTATGGTGTTTGTCACTTTCGTCTTTTAATACATATAAATCTTAGCCATATCTATTTTATTGAAAATTTATACATACAAGAGCAACAGTAATCAACCCCGCCCCATGTTCTTTAATGTTGGATTTTTTTTTATTTTTTTTGAGGGATTGTTCTCTTGAATTTCAAAATGAATTTATTTTAACTTTTAACTGTCGATGTGCTTCTTTGAATTTACTTATCTAGAAGCTATTTGCTGGATAAATAACAAATGAAAATATGTCATAAAGTTCTTTTTAATTAAAAATAAAAAATAGCAGTTTTAAATTGATGAAGAAAATGATGGTCATTGTCTTGAATTTCTCAAATATAAGACAAGTTTTCGTATCTATAAGAACTCAAATCGAACTTTTTCAATAGCAAAATTWTGGACTAAGCTTCAAAATTAATTGACATCAAAGGGAAAGACAATTTTCCAATCAAAACAAGTACTTTTAGTTTTGGAGTCTCCCCCTTCTTATTATTTTATATATATAATTATTTTTTAATACATATTATAAAATAAGATTACAATAAGAAAAATAAAATTTCGAGATTTCCAAATAATGTAAATTATTTCCTTAAAATTTGAATTTTTTTAATTGAAGAAAGAAAAATAAAATTAAAAAAAGGTGGCCCACTTAAGATTTCTTATTAACTGTTTAAAAAAAAAAAAGAGATTTCTCATTAACTTTTGGGTCGAATTAGACTTAAAACGGGTAAACCCACAAGTTCTTATTTTGGTCTGCGCAGATTTTTCACAAGGCCACCATCATGATGACATGATCTTGGCGTCATCAAATCATCGGTCATCTCGGGAAAACTGTAGGTCCCCCCTAAATTTCTCACACGCCTCCAAGGGTCTTCTTTTTTCAGAGGCCAACTAACACCTATGCATTCAAAGCATTCCCACATTCTCACAACTGCCGTTGCAGATTCTGTGATCACTATATATAGATTGAGAACTTAGAGTTGAAAGAACAGAGAAGAACTTCTTCGAGTTTTTGCTTGAATATATCTATATATGATAGTAGCTGCATCTAGACACTTAAGGCTGAATTTGCAAGCATCATTTTTTGGAAAGAACAGAGAGAACAAGAGGGTTGTGTCTTGTTTTGTCAGGAAGATTATGTCTGCGTCAAATTCTCATTCTGGGTTTGATAATCCTAGATTGGTTGTGAAAAAGGTCTTGTCTAAGCCTCAAAGTGAAGGGGATGGTGCCACTGTTAGGAGAAGTATTGGAAGGTATTGTTTTGAAAGTTAATGGCTTTGTAATCCTTGTTTCTGGTTTATACGAAGTATAATGTCAATCTGTTTTGAAGGAAAAAGTTATGGGATTTTTAGTTCCCAGCCTGTTCTTATGTGTTAAGTTGTTCTAGACTTTCAGTTCAGTCGTACTACTCCGTGATTGTTGGATATGGTTATTCATTTGGATGATTTGATGTTCAGGTCCGAGTTGAAGTATATTGATCCTTTCCTCATGCTGGATGAATTTGCAGGTATGACAAATATATTACTTGCATAAACTCAAATATTGATTGGAAGTTGATTCAGCAGTCTTGATCTGTATGAATGGAATTGATGAACTATTATGATTTGGGATAAAAGTCCTGTATAGCAATCTTCGTGTTGCTTTGCAGGGATTTTCACAGCATTCTTGGATTATTTCCAGAGTTGGGATATATTCTTCATTTTCTGTCAAATAAATTTACTCTTGAAGTTGTTAAATGAATTTATACTTCTGTTGGTCATTCTTTCTCTGGACAGTTTTCTAATCCCTAGTTCTATTTGTTCATACAGTTTCACCACCTGCGGGATTTCCTGATCATCCACACAGAGGTCTATTTCAATTTTTTCTGTTTCTATAGTTATTGGCGGTTCTTTTCTGCAGCAGTCATCTTATTTCTTGCCTACTGTTTTACAGGTTTTGAGACAGTTACATACATGTTGCAGGTATGTAACATCCAAAATTTTGGTCATTAGTTACTTGGAATTTTTTTTTCTGGAAATTGAAATGGGTTTTGTTTCAGGGAACTTTTACTCATCAAGATTTTGCTGGTCACAGGGGAACGATTCACACGGGGGATGTGCAGGTATGTGATGCTAACCATTTATAATTTGATTCTAAAGTGGTCATTTGATCATTTTCTCAAGCATGAAATCATTGGCTCTATTCAAAGAACCTTGCTATGCCTTTCTGTTCGGATTGATGCAGTGGATGACAGCAGGAAGAGGTATAATCCACTCAGAAATGCCTGTTGGAGAAGGTACTCAGACGGGCTTGCAACTTTGGATAAATCTTGCTGCCAAAGATAAAATGTAAGATTCTATTATATATCTCCTTTTCTTGAAGATTTGAAGCATTATCACCTATTAATTCATCCCAGAAGTTAAGTAGAATTTCCGCATATACACGTCCACCAACAGACAAAAGATGGAACTGTACCATTTGATAGGCTATCTTTGATTGTGACATGACCAAAATATTGGAGGAACAATGTTTGACAGCCAGGTTCTAGAAGACCACTTTCTGCAACAGAGTTAGGTTTGGTGTCAAATCCATTGACATTTACGAATCTTCGACTAATTATAATCCACACTGCTGCAGGATTGAGCCAAGGTATCAAGAATTGCTTAGTGGGGACATTCCAAGAGCAGAACAAGATGGGGTTGAGGTCAAAATCATAGCAGGAGAAGCAATGGGAGTGCATTCTCCTGTTTATACGCGAACGCCTACCATGTTCTTGGATTTCACACTCAAACCAAAAGCTGAATATCACCAAAGCATTCAAGAATCTTGGAATGCTTTTGTGTACATAATTGAAGGAGAAGGTGTCTTCGGCATACCAAATTCATCTCCTATATCTGCTCATCATACACTGCTTTTGGGTCCTGGAGACGGTCTTAGCGTATGGAACAAGTCCTCCAAGCCATTGAGATTTGTTTTGATAGGGGGGGAGCCACTCAATGAACCAGTAGTGCAGTATGGTCCATTTGTGATGAATACACAAGCTGAAATTGATCAAACCATAGAGGACTATCATTACTGCAAGAATGGATTTGAGATGGCAAGACATTGGAGATCTCAGTGAGGTGGGGCAAATCTTTAACACCATGAAAAATATATTCCAACCCCCAATTTAAGCAGAAATAAAGATCCAATCTTTATCTATCACTGTCTTTCTTTATCACCATCAGTACACGGCAATCATGGAAACTCAAAAGGAAAGATATTTTAATCTGTGCCAGCAAAAGCTTCTAGAAACCTTGAAATGAAATTAGAGCTAATGTATTATATTTTCTAGGTGGATTTACCATTTTTATGGGATCTTTATCTTGTATTTCTAGGTCATGATTTCAGAATTTACTATTATCATTAATAGCAAGTTTTTTATTTTCTCTTAACTTTAAGATTGTTCATCATTTCCTTTCCTTTTTCTTGCACAACGTTATAGATGTGAGGAAGTGACCAGTGATTTTGCATCCTCTTACTTTGTACCAAACAAAAGTTTATGGTCCACCAGAGCATTTGACTTGCATAAAAGAATGCATTTCCATGGCAAAGTGATACCGAAATCTTCCAACACAATAAGTATAAAATTTTAAAGAAACAATATCCAAGTAGAAGATATATTTTATGGCAATCTTTTATGAAATGAAAGCAAATGCAATATTCAACTTTTAATGAATCTTTGTGCACCACATATTCAAGATAATCTTCTAGAATAACTGGTGCTATATCAATGCTTATTTGCAACAAAATTTCAAATTATACACCTTTTTTTGGGGAACCAGAAAGTAGTCTCAATAGGAACAATGCAATTAAGAATGTTTCCTTACAGTTTGTGAGAAAAAGTTGGCACGAACTTTCCTTGCTTTTGATTTGTTTAGGTTTTTTTTTCCATGATAAAAAGATTATTTGAACTTAATTTTCTTTCCTAGTCACTTATTTTTTCCTTTGAAGTATTTCAATCCAATTACACCGTGAATGCTAAGTTGTTCTTTCCATCCGCCTTTGTTCACTTTTCTTTTCTTTGAACTATTTCAATCTAATCACACCGTGAATGTGCAAATTCTTTTATTGTCAAACGACTAGATAAATAACGTTTAGAGTTCCAAAACTATCATAGATAGGTACTTTTTGAGTCTAAATGGAAATCTGCTTAATTGCTACAAAAAGATTTCTTGAAATTGATTTTCTTMCCATCCATCTTTATTCACTTTTCTTTTCTTTTTGAACTATTTCAATTGGAAAGAACTATTTCAATCCAATCATGTCATAGATGCTAAATTTGATTTTATTGTCAAATGATTCGACGAATAGCGTTTAGAGTTCAAATGATCATTTGAACTATACAAACACTATCTTAGATGGTTGCTTTTCAAGTGTAAATGGAAATCTTCCATGAGAGATTTATACCACTCTTACATTCCCTTTATTCTCCTTTTTAGTTCCTTATCATGGAAAGTAGATCTTTCCTTTTTGTGTTTGTATCTTTGGAAAGCAAATACCGAAAGAATGGAAGCACCAATTAAGGTCAAAGCATTATGGCATTTGAGCATTATAGAAGTAAGCCCTACAAAAAAAATCAGGCGAACTAATGGAGATTTTGGTTRATCCACTATAAACTATATGATAACAAACTTCATTTATCTTCTAATAGATGTTCGTCGTAGGCTAATTAGATAGCCAAATCAAGTGGCTGCACCTTTTCTTTGCATACTGATTCGAACCAAACTGTGATCCAGCCTAACAGAGCAGAGCACACAGGGATATGCACTCACCCTCTTTGATATGAATCAAGGCAAAAACAAGTGGCTGCAGCTGCTGGTTTAGAGGTGTAATCAAGTTAAGACTAGCCACATATTGTAGGCAATCTAATACATTATACTCTGCTAATCCCTTCTACATAAGGATTTCTCCTCTTACTTGTTTAATAGAAATGTAATAATGTAGTTGTTGCTTACAATAAGATAATCTTCGTGGCTCCCAATATCAAGAAATGGAGGACCTCTGCTCATTAGCATCAAGAAATATATTCATCCAATATACCAATGGAGCATATCAACACTAAGTTGTTTCTGAAGAAAAGATTGTTTAATGYAGGACAGCAATTGAACAAAATGAACAGAAACACCAATTGGTTATAGAATGTTGTTAAGAATATGCATACTTCCCCATTGACTAGTGACAGCAATTGTGCTTCACAGAAAAACAAAACATACCAACTCTCTCATAATTACAGTATCCCCTCAATAAATTAAAAATGTAATAGAGAAATTAACAGAAGGACAAAATGAAAAGCTTTTAAGGTCTTTTACATATCATGAAGTGAATTAGATGTTAAATCACCTGGAACAACAAGAGGAGAAGCTCTGTGTCTTCTTTGACCCCTCAGTGCCATTTTCAACAAGAGTAACTCGATTGACGGATAATGCTGCTTTGTAAGAATCAGAGTTCAAAACCTTCCTGCTGACGTTATTGTAAATCTCTCGAATTACCATTTCAAAAGCTGCTTTAACATTTGTTGAATCTAATGCAGATGTTTCCATAAAGAATAATCCTTCGGTTTCTGCAAGACTTTTACCTTCGTCCACACTCACAGCCCTGATATTCTCCAAGTCACTTTTATTTCCCACAAGAACCCTTGCAACTGTAGTATCAGAATGAGCTGCACAGTGAATGAGAATCGCTCTTTTTAGTTTAAAGATCATAGGGCATTGGCATCAAGTAAAATCATAAGATGCGCATAGGAGAAATTCACCAGCAATCAGATCACAAGATTGCATTGGCTGGTAGGAAATAATGCACACAGGGTCAACAGAAAAGAAACAATTCAAATGAAAGAAAATAGATATGTAATCTTGCAGACAAAGAGAGTAAGAATTCTGTACTGATGGTCAAACAAACTAAAAAAAGGAAAAAGAATCAGAAAGAATTAAGAAATGATAAACTCATATGAGCAGTCTACAAGATTAGATAAGATTCCATGTCAAAATTTACCATCACAAGTGCCAAGAACCTTAAAATTTTCACTTTAAGACTTTCAACCTTCATCTCTTGGAAATTTAAGAAATTACTATTCCTACAGAAAGTATACTGCCTCACCCCATTTCATAATTGATATCCGCTCCCCGCAACAGTTAGTGACATTTCTCAGCATGATTGAGACCATAATAGCATCTACAAACCATGATAGAGCCCTCCTAGTATGAAGTCCAATTGAACTATATAAAGCACTTCTAATCGAGTCACTAGTTATRTAAACCATCAAACTGATCTTGAAAACAGCAGCAGTGAGATGTTTCATTCAAATTTCAGAGCATATTGATTTCCATATGCCTATCAATCAGAAGATTCCATGAATAAAGAAGATGAATGTTCTGCTAATTTAACTTCCACATTTGGCATTTTCTTGAAATTAGTTAATCAAGATGACATAAAATTCCCATAATTATTCACGCGGGATATCTAATTTGGCAAATTGTTCATAAGTGGTCTCATCATGTAATACAAGTGGAGGAAAATCATATCTAACATTGCAGTTTTTCACGTGATCAATATCAATATTTTCCCTGCGTGTGCAAGAAGATTGCACTTTTTTATGAGTAACCCGGATTTTTTGTCCTTTTCTTTCTTTAGACAATGCTTCCTAAGACATAATTTGTTCCTTAATCTTATTCTTTTCAAGTTGAATGCTAACAAAACTTCACAAATCTACAGGTCTAAACCATTGTAAAGTATCAATCATAAGTAAATTCAATACAGTCATTAGATCTAATCAATTCCAATTGGATAAATCCAATTAGTAAACTTCACTGCAGAGTTGATATCTCTAAGCCAACTACCAAAAATACTGCATAACTCCAGAACACAGTCTACAATTGATTTATTCTAAGCACGCCAGTAGTTTTCCCCTTTCTCACGCATGAAAAAGTTTCAACCTCACATTGTCAAAGACAATTATTTTACCATTTGATATGAAGCCATCACAGAATTGTTAGGCCATCGAAAAGCTAAAGCTTATACACAATCTACAACAAGTCAAAGTTGTAAACTTTACAACTATGACTATCATCTCTCGTTATCACAATCACATATAGTATCACCCCATCCAAAGTTACATTCAAATCTTATCTCCCTTCATCACTGATCTCTCAATCATAATCCACATATATTCCAGCAAATCAGACAGAAACACGCATCAAGGAAACCAAAACTCAAAGAAAAAGGAGAGGAAATTCTGAACAAAATAAAAAGGGAACTGGGTTGGTGTCACACATACTCTTGAGCTCATCAAGCCAGCGAGGAATACTATCGAAGGTAGAGCTGCGGGTAATATCATAAACCAAAAGCGCACCAAAAGCCCCACGATAATAAGCAGAGGTGACAGCACGAAAACGTTCCTGGCCAGCAGTGTCCCAAATCTGAGCCTTAACTTCCTTGCCGTCAATTTCAAGACTCTGGGTCTGAAATTCCACCCCAATGGTAGCTTTAGAGTGTGGATTAAACTCATTTCTTGCATATCTCGATAACAAGTTGGATTTGCCCACTGCCGAGTCGCCTATTATCACAATCTTGAACAGATACTCCTCTCCCTCGTCCTCTGATGAATCCATGGAGCGAATGTATGTGATTTGATCACAAAAGGCAGAATTATTCTTGGTAATGGAGTTGTAGGGTGGTGGCGGGAGAGGTGAGGCAGAGGAAAATGGGCGGTGATGGGGAAACGGGAAAGAAGTGGAGAGGAGACACTAGACAGGAAAGGGACTAAAACAAGACTCGGCTAATAATTGGCATTGAACGCTGACTATGAGTTGGTCTTTTAGACAATGTCGGCGTGCCTTAACTGATTTTGGTAAGAAGCCAAATTACTGTTGCTGCTCAAACAGTGGCTTAGTCAAGCGTTGTTTTGAAGTTAATCACCCCAAAATCCTTCCTTTAAGATAGCCATATCGAAAAATTGATCCACATATATTCTCCTAATCAATGATTTGATATGGGAAGATTGCTATTAACCCATTACGAATGTCGTAACAAGTTCATTTTAGGCTGAAGGTCCACTTCGATCGAAGGAGAAGTTTGGAGTACTCAGTCTACTTAAATGATATCTGATTAGTTTCTCCAAAATCCACTTTCATCGACTTTTGACGTGAATTTATCTTCCAACACTTATGAAAGCAAGCTTTCGAAATCATTTGAGCATATCAAGTATCTTCGTGTTTTTGAAGGAGTCTAATGGACACTTCTTTTAAGAAGGGTAGGGGCATCATCATCACCTGCCCTCAAACAAGACGGGAATCACATCATCTGCTCCCTGTTTTGAAGGTGAAGAGAAGTTTGGCACATCAAAATGGCACTCTTTAAACGAAAGAGTAGGAACTGCCCAATAACGACTGAAGTTGGGTGAATAGGTTAGAAACTTGCAAATGTGTAGCCAGCAATGGATCAGCATGGGAAAGTTCAGAAAACAAAGAAATTCAGCCAAATCCTAGTTTACAGTTTCTTGAAACAGAACAGTACTATATACATCTTCAAAATCTCAACTTATATACCAACCAAGAAGACAAAATTHAGCTCTTAAAACCGACTAGCAAGAGATTTCTAAAGATCAGAGAAACCAAAACACCTAAGTAATTCTTGAGACGTTTCCTAAAGAAGTATCTAAAGAAATAGAACGATGAACAAAGGCATCTTTGGCTGAATGTTAAAAAGTGCCTCCATATATACATAAAAGGTTAATTCTTGCTTGTTGCATGATGGTGGCTCTTAGTTAATGGTTCTGATTGCAGTAGTATACCTAGATGACGTTGAAATTGCCTTCGGCAAAAACACGACTTCCATCTGTCATTAGTAGCAAAAGCCTTTTAATCAAACTTCGCTCAACTGCTAGGTTGCTTACATCAACTCTTTTCTTCTTCATCAACATTTCTTGGCCTTTTGCATCCACATGTGCAATTATCTAGTTGCTTGTTGAGCTTCTGAACATTGAATAGAGACTAATTTAAAGCAAGAATTTGACATTAAAAGGAAATGATATTCTATTCATGCAATGATCCCTAAAATCAGTAGAATCTTGAGAAATTTGATTCATGTAAAAAATGTTGAACTGCCAATTCCGTCAGGTGGAGGAAGTTAGAAGRTGATGAATGTACTGACCTGAACCTGATTCTGAAGGCCCTTAATATGTTGAACKGCCAATTCCAGCATGTCAGCATAGCTAGTTTGCTGCCAAAGGTTTTTATCATTGTCTATGTATCAGACAATTTATGATGAATTCAAATGAATGGACAATAAGATATGAAGCTACTACCTTGTCCATGTTAGGAACAAGATCTTGCAACTTTTTCAACTTCCCACTTATTCTCGTTCTTCGCTCCTGTATAGATATAAAAATGACATTGTTTCAGAGAATAAGCCAAATAGTATGCAAGTAACAATCATCATAAAGCCATAGAAGATGTTGGCACAAAAGGCCTTTTTGATCAAGAAAGAGGATAAACAACAAAGACATAGGTAAGTATTTCAAGCTCACTCTTTCTGCAATGCTGCGAGGATGAGTAGCACAACCGCGCTTTGCACGAATTTTACAAGGAACTGAATCTTGAGGGATGTTTAGTAACTTGTCCATCGTGGTCATCTCGATCACTGTTGGTGGCATGCCAAACTGAAACTGGTAAATAAACTCGAATGAGTTAGACAAAAAGCAGAGTGAACGATCAAATATGCAGAATTAGCTCCAGTTATTGCCATATAATCTTTCAGGTACCTGAGTCTCCATGCTTGTCAAGCCATTGACAACGTCACTGTTGATATCCTTAGCTCTCTTGCTTGGTCCAACAGAAAACATTCGAGGATTAGCATCATCCCAGGATCCCACTCCATAACTAGTAGTAGCATAAGAATGACCAGACTTCTTTGGTTCACATTCTCTGATGAGTTCACTGACAGCATTCTCATTTTCTTCTGAGATTTGAGAAAGTGGTTCTTGTCTTGTAAAGCTCAGCTGAGAGTTCAACCTTGTTATAGCATGTCCCCTCATGGAGAAACCTATTTCATACAAAAAATCAACCTGTATTATAATCCAGGAAGCCATAGAAGAAGGAAAAATACTCAAAAAACTTTTCTCAAATTTCTTCAAGCTTTGAGCCTTATATTGTCTTWCATTACTCCAGACATASATCTGAAGGTCATTCAATCATTTTTTTCTCTTTAAGGTGATCCTTTCTAGACTGTGATGCAGTCAAAAAGTAATGAAATTTACAAGCATGCGATCCAAGAAAGATAAAACTCAAATGCCAGAAAATCCTTTTACGTCGTGGCATAGCGATGAATCTTGCTCGTTTCATTATTGTCTTTTAAAAAAGTTATCATATTCAGAATTTTGACATCGAATGTCAAACTTACAAATTTACTATTTTACCCATCTTCACTAATTCCTCCTCAATATCATGAATCATCCTTTCTACGTCAAAAACTGGATTAAAAACTAGGATTGTGAAAATCAATGGTATTGGAAAGGAAACTCATAGGAAAAATAGGCATGTGACATCCACCTATGCTATGGGGTTTTGGTGCTGTCTGGTGGATGACTGCTTGTCTCACCGATAAGGCTAAAAAAGTCCATACACAGAATCTGGTCTTTCATTCTAATATTCTGCACTTAGTACACATATGGGATTCTATCTAATGCTCTGTCCCCAATGGACCCAATTGCTACTATTTTATATCAACTTGGTTATGCCACTTGTGGAAATTGCTTATTTTAATTCCACCAATCAAAAAAGTCCATTTTCTTCATATGTTATCATCTAGACCCTAGGCTYCTAAGAAAATAATAAAATATTCCTCGTCTTCCATATTTCTATTTTAAGTTATTTCGAAATAAATATTATATTATCTTTAATTTAAAGTGATTAAAAATAATTAATGAATGTAAGTCCACTATGACAAAGTGCAAATCGACATGGACAGTAACTTTCACACTCATCAATGAATAAATAACATGATAATAATAAAATACGGATAATAATAAAAGTATTAAATTTCAAAACTTTGAACACAGATATACTCAATCGAATAGAAAATTAATTAAAAATTGATCTATTTCAGATGGTAAAGATTTACAATCTTCTCTAAATTCTATCAATGTTACATCTTATCCAAGGAAATCAGGAAGACAGAGTTCACTTTTCTCTTTAATTATTTTTTATGCTCACGTCATTTGAACATTACACGTTAATGAGACAATCGACAGTCTTCGGCGCCAACAAACAGTGGCGAGCCGCTCCGAACACATGGGCCCATCATCAAGCGGGGCATAAGGGCCACGTCTACCTTGCTATGCGATTTTCACCTCTTGCCCATCGAGAAGTATATTACAAACACACTTAATAAAATATACTCACCCAAATGTATTTTGCTAGATGTTCCTTTTAGGAAGGGAAAAACACAAAAGAATAAGAAATAATTTTATCCAATTCAAAGAAGAGGAATAAACCTACTAATTCAATTTTTATATATCTATATTTCTTATGCACGGTTGAATTATAAAATCTAAACATAAACGTAATTAGAGTTAGAAATAAGAATGACGAAGATTTAATATCAAAATTCTTTTTCTATATTTGATAGAATTTAATTCAGATGATGATATTTAAATTCAGATAATTAATTTATTATTCACCTTTTTAATCCATATTATCGAAATTATGATCCATTGTGCGCGTAGATAGTCAATCTGATTACGTGAAATATGATCATTGTAGTGCGTAGATAGTCCAATCTATTAACGTGAAAAAGAATTAAATAAAGCATATTATTATGCAAAATATTATTAACCTTTTGTGAAGGTCTCATTGACTTTGGCTAATTAAATTCAAAATGCGTTGGTGGCTATAAGAGGAAATGTTCATCTTCCATGAACCTAAATGGCTGCTATAACTCAACACAAATAACTACCAAGAAAAGGAAATTTCCAAGGCTAAAACCGTCATTTCAAGAAGGAAAAACACACACATAACACACAGTAAKGAAACATTCAAGAACGCAGCAAGCAAGCACGAAAACTAGTTATGGGGAAAAGCCCAGAAAAATYTATGAAGAAAATTGACGTACCATTATCATCATTGGAAGTAGCAGCATGAGCAAGATGATTCAGAAAACCAGCGGGTGAGCTACTATGACGAACCAAAGGGGAAGAAGAAGTAGTTGAAGAAGACACCATGCCACCAGAATCGCCGCCGCCGCCGCCGGAGCGGCCAATGGCGGCTGCTGCTGCTGCATCGTTTTTGGGACCATAGCTTCTCTGCAATCCAATACTAGTATTGATATTTGGACCCTTTGGATGCTGCTGCTGCTGCTCTATGTGGCTATGATTACTCCTACTATTATTGTTTGAGGCCTTGTAATTCGATTCAGAGCTAAAAGATGAAGTTTCCATGGGAAAGAATCTGGCTGGACCCATGAGATTATGAGGCTGATGATGATGGGATCCAAGGGCTGAGAATTCACGAGTCTGTCCGATAACTGATTCCGCGGCGGTTGATAGAAGGGAGCTCGGAGCTGAGACATAACGCATCAGACCAGTGTTGTCGCTTGTTCCTCCATTAGGACCCATTGAACCCTGTGATGATGAAGAGGTCGATGGTGGATACATGCTTCCTGCTTCCTGTTTCTTGCTTCAGGCTTCCTGCTTCTGCTTCTGTTTCTGTGTTGCTGAAAACGATGAAGAGAGGAAGAAAACTTTGGATACAAAGAGAGAGGAGGGGCTGGGGGTGTTGAGTTTGGGGGCGGGGTGGTTTTTGGGYGAGAGTAAAGAAGTAGAGAAGTAAAGAATGGCTTAATATTGTCTTGAGAAAAGAAGGATGCTATTTGGTGAGGAAAAGTCTCCGGGGAGGTGATTATAAATTACCTATTGGTGTTTAAAGGTTGGACCACATGCAAAATAGTGGTCTTGTCTTTTGCTTAAGTTTTTTACTTTTTATTTTTTTGTATTTATTTATTTAAGTTCATTTTAATCGTTAAATTAATTTATTAATATACATATGTGTGTGTACGTATTAAATTATAAGTGAATATTCGTTTTGGAATGACTTGAAATTAGGAAGGGGAAGAGAAATATTTGTGATAATGCATTGTTTTGAGGGTCAAAGAAGAAAATTTGAGAAACAAGTCAAAGAGAAATATTATACTCATGATAAAAGCTTTATAAAAAATAGAAATAACAGAATGATATTTTATACTTTTTTTAATTTCTTAAAATAATAAATAATTTTTTAAAAAAAAAATAGGGATGCTGCTTTAAGGTTGGACCACATAGAAAATAGTTTTTACTTTTGATTTTTATGTATTTGATCATTTAACTTCTTATTAATTGAGATATCATTTCATGTTGAATATATTTATATATATTAAATCGTAAGTGAACATTTATTTTAGGATGATTTGAAATTTGGGAGGATTGGAAAATAATACCAGTAATTGCATTCTTTTGAAGGTCAAAGAAGGAGATTTAAGAAACGAATAAAAAAAAAAAGTATATAATAAAAGCTTCATAGAAATTAGAAACAATATGGACCAAGGGCTGCAAGAAATATACATTTCATGATATCAACAAGAGAATTATTGTTTAGATTTTGCATGTTTCTCCTAATTTTTATTAATATTTACTAAATATAATATACTTAATTTTTATATATTTTTTCAATAACATCAAGATATTTTAATTTCTCCACCTTCCTCYCATTAATATCGATTAAATCTTTCAATTATAGCACGATTGATTATTTAAATAAAAAAATTAAATCATTAGTCAAAAATATAAAAACTTAAACTTTTTAAATTTTCACCATTTTACAGAAAATGAAAATTTACATCCAGGCGCAAGCAACTACCAGTGTCACTCCGCCACGTGACAGCTCGGCTCCAAGTGTGACGCAAATACACGCTGCCACATGACGCGCAGCTGTTTTTCTCATTTTGCTTTGTGATTTTTTTTAAATAAATTACATTTTATTTAATAAGTATCAAGATTAGGAGAACATTTACAATTCACGTGACTAAACCAAATCAAAAGGAAGCCACGAGTTTGCGCACAGAAGTAATTCGATCATTTTGCGTCRAAATGTGAATAGACCAAAGCACCACTCAGGCTAATCCAGCTTTGGCAAGTGCATCCAGAAAATCATCATCGCTCTGCCAAGAGCCCACCTGTAACACATAGAGCGGAGCTCAGTTAAACCCTCTCGACATTCTCCGCCYCTCCTAAGGAATACAATTAACAATAACTGCATAGTTGATTCTAGAACTCGACTCTAGAACTTCAACCGCTGTGATTCTAGTTCTAAAAATTTGTGTAATATTGTGAAGAAGAAGTGGAACAAAATGCAACCAATGGAATAAAGAAAGAATAACAATCTGCACCTCAGCTCCTTGGCAGTTGAAGTGCTTCTCAATCTTCTCCATCAGCATTTTATCTCTCTCATCGCATAATAAGTTGAAGACAGCACCTGCAGAAGCATACTAGGTCAAATGGGAGAAAAAGGAACATTTATTATACCATGAGAATTACATATTACAGGTATCAACTAAAGTTCCCGCACTTTCAAAGGTAGCACACTGTTCACAGGTATTCTCTACATGCAACTAGATATAATGCGTAGGGTGATCAGATGAAGAACAACGAACAAGGAAAAAATGTAGCAGGATGCTCCAGAAATACTTAGCTTCTGAAATTACCTTTGCGTCCAAAACGACCTGCTCTACCAACCCGATGCAGGTATACCTCATAGTCTGGTTCTGATGGATACATATGTCTCACTGGAAGATCATAATTAACAACCAAGTTGACCTTTCCAAAGCAAAAAAGAATGAATATTACGTCAGGAAGAACTGAACAAAATGAATTTAACTATATTGTCTCCAAAGAGTACAATGACGCCAAATACTCAAAAGTCAAAGTACCTGGGACTGGTCAAAACCCCGAGCAAGGAGATCAGTTGATATAAGGACGGTAGTTAACCCTTCTTTGAACTCTTTGATTATCCTGTCCCGGTCCTCTTGTCTTAGAGCACCTTGAATTGTTGTAACCTCATAGCCAAACTGAACTAGAGATTGATGTAACATACTTGCACTATTCTTAGTGCGAACAAATATAATTGTCTGCCCTACTTTTGCTCCAAGTTCAAGTATCTTGTCTTTAATTACCATCACCTTTGCAAGCTCATCAGGACAATAGACCTTATATTGTTTAACAGAATCGAGTGACAGTTCTTCTTTTTTCACAAACATCTGATTGTAGTCTCTGACAAAGAGTTCTTTGTTTATTTTATCAACAAAGGCCTTGACCGCATCATCAAATGTGGCAGAAAATAGAAGCACCTGCAAATGGGAAAATGAACACATCATCTCGGGAATGGAGAGCATCTGATCAAGAGATCATATACAGATACTTAAAAAGGGAGAGGCAAAAAAACCTGAATCAAATATAATGGACTACTAACCTGGCAATCAGGGCTGTTTTTAACAATAGTTCTCATTATCTTCACCGAGTCATCTTTAAAACCACTCTGCATGACAACCAATAAGAGGCAGTTGAGAATTGTGAGAGATATGCGCAGCATTTCATTACCAGTATCAATTGTCCTTCTATAGACTAGGAAAACCAAAATACGATCCTACCAAACTTCATTCTGTTATGTTAGAAAATATTAATAGATAAAGTATTAATAAGCAAGAATATACTCTACAATAATCAACCCCATAGCACAACCTGCTTTATATGAGGTTGGGCAAGATGAAGAAGACAAAACAATAATATGCGGTATGTGAACATGAAACTTAATTGTACATAAGCATTTCCAATGATAATAAATCAATTAAATCAATTAAAATTTTCACCAGCATTGTCGCAGGCATTATAAACACTACATGATTTATCCAAATTTATATCTAATTTCTGTGAAAGAAGATGATGAGGTAAAACACTCAAACCTGCAACCACATTAAAATTATAGCGATAACATCCATTAAGATCATAAATGTACATGACTTGCCTCAGCTAACATGTGGTCTGCTTCGTCAAACACAAGAATCTTCATGAAATTCACGCTAAGTTTCTTTCCGGTAATCCACTTGCTTATTGTACCAGGTGTGCCAATAATTACTTGTTTATCAATTGGCGGTAGCTTAGACATAGGTATATAATTGGCACCATCAGCTGGAATGGCTAATAATGAACTTATCCCRGTGTACTTCCCCATCTTTAGAAGCACTTCCATATTCTGCAAAATATTACCATCCATTAAGAGTAGTAAAAGAAAACATCTAAAACTTGAACTCTATGCCAAGATGCAGCAGAAGTCCATTAAACAAGATCTATATACAAACATGTAACATACGTACATGGCTGCAAGTCAAGAAAAAAACAGCTGTACAATGGCTATATAAGAATCAACAGTTAGAAGAATCTGTATAAATAGGCAACAACTTCATGTGCAATTGTATATACCGCAAATGCTATGTTTTCCCGGCAATATAAACCCAATTTATTCATTTACTTCCATATATCCATACTCAAAACAAAAATGCTCATTTTACATACACATGACTAGACAAGCAAAAACCACCAATCCAACTGTCTACCTGGATGGCCAATTCTCGGGTGGGGCAGATGCAGAGTGCTTGAGGGGCAGGTAGTTTTGGATCAACCCGACTCAGCATCCCAAGGACAAAACATGTGGTCTTCCCAGAACCATTGTGAGCTTGAGCAATCAAATTCTTATGGGGTGGCGTTAGAATCATTGGCAAACTGATTTCTTGGATCTTGCTAGGCCTTTCAAACTTCATTTCCACATAAAGTCCCTTAAGCAGCTCTGGAGACAAATTTAAGTCTTCAAACCTCTTGGCTGAAGTGTATGGTGTACCCCCCGACGTCACCTAGATCACAATCAAATCCAATCTCAATATTCATCCCAAACTTCTTAAATCGGCCAAAAGAACATTTGCAAAGATTTTACACGAGTATGTTCATTTACAAGTAAAGTTTAGTGTAGATGATTGGATAGCAAATAAAATGATTTAAGTCATAATCAAACAGAGTGACAAGACAATCATTTTTTTCTCTAGATGGAATCTAATCCAAAATTGAGCGCTCATATAAGTAGAACTTACAAAAATATTCCAAAACCAAAATTCCTGTTCATGAATATGAAACTTGCCCCAAAGCTTTTGAAAACTATTAAATTACCTTTGTGTAAATAAATTTCCTCTGAAACAAAAAAGTTAGCCCTCCCCCCCCCCCCCCCACCGGGGTTCGCCCCTCTCCCCCCAACAACCACAACAACAAAAACCAAATTTTCTGCATCTGCCCATGGGTGAGAGATATTAATATATTCCCCATGTATTTAAACCAAATAGAACATCAAATATATTCTTAGTGTAACTAATCCAAATCAAACCCAAGCACACTAGCAAATGGTAAAATGTCCTCAAACAAAACATATATGCTAAGATGTAGCATGTCACCGTGGAATGTTACCGTGGCTAGGAATCAGTAAAGGTAAAATAAAATGAAGTAGACATTAAACACTGTACCTAATTATTCCAGATGACCCTCAAACATGGTATAGAGTAGACATCACAAGCATAGTATAGAGCAGACGTTATAAGCAGAGTGTAAATCTAAAATGCTCCAAATTCAAAAAGTGACCCTCAAACAACACCTCATTTTATTACCAGTTACCCGACTATTTCCGCTTTATCAATCTTAAAATCAAACAGTGAAGAATCAAAAGCTTATCACAAAATCACACGAGATTGGAAGTGCATACCACATTGATTTCGGAGTGGTCAGGATCGGAAAGTGTTTGATCCCCTCTCTTGTTATCGCCGATGGCCAAATTGTCCAGCCCAGGAGTCAATTTCTCATCAGAAGTCTCTTCCGGAACTTCTTCAGGCTCGTCGGCTACATCAGCCCAGCTCATGGTTTCCCTGGGTTTCGACGCTGCAGTGGCTGASGCGTCGGACTTGGTTTCGGTGGGTTTCGCCGCTGTAGTGGCTGAGGCGTCGGACTCCATTCTTCCCCAGAGAGAAAACCGATTAGGAGGGAAAAAGAATTCCCCAGAAAATCGTGAAAATTAAGCTACTTTACTGTGCATGAGTCGGTTATGGAAACCACAAGAACATTGGTCAATTAGTCAACGGTCGATCTGTACATCTTTCCTAATTTTTTTTTTCTCCACATCAGACCATCCACGGTGTAAATTCGAAATTGATTCTAACTGCATATATAATATATTTTATTTTTATTTTTATTCAAAAAATATTTTATTTTTATTCATTTGAATAAATTTTATAAATCACGTATTTGAAAGATCTTAAGATAAATCGCCTTTATACCATCTTTAATAAAACTCGAAGGCATTAACATAATAATCGACTTTTTAAATTTAGTTTCATTAATAGAATAAGACAGAAAATTTTGATAATAAATCCCTTTTGATTTGAATGTCCATGGTTCTCTAATCATTTTTTGGTAGGAGGTAGAGAAAAAAAAAATTATTCTTACATCTAACCCTAATTTAATGCTATATGTATAGTTGGTAGGAGGTAGAGAAAAAAAAAATTATTCTTACATCTAACCCTAATTTAATGCTATATGTATAGATCTCTAAAAATTCTAACTCGAATCAAATTAAGTAGTTTATTAAAAAATTTATTCGAATCAAATTAGGTAATTTATTAAATAATTTTCATTGAACTTTAGAAAAATCTAATTAACATCTAATATTAACTTAATACTTTAGACCATTTTATAGGTTTTTTCACTTGTGATTTCGAGTTTATAAGCTCGTTCAATTAAATTAATTTATTTTGATCACTGTCAATTAAGGGGCCTTATCAGATAACATAATTTAGCACTTAAAATTAAACGAATTAAGTATTTATTYAATTAAGTTCGTTTGATAATCTAATTTCGGAATATCTTGATACATTAAGTGTTTGAAATTCCAACTGAATATTATAAAATATTAAACTCATTAACACATTAAGACATTCAAAAGCACTTACTGCATTAAAACATTRCAAAATTAAATTATCAAACGGACTTAATTTAATAGGTACTTAATTCGTTTAGTTTTGAGTGTTGAGTTGAGTTATCAACATGACTTTAGGTGTTATAAATTAAATCTTTGGCATTTAGAAATTTAATTATTTTAAGACTTAAAACTTAAATTTTAGATTTTAGACTTCAATTTCATCAAATGGAGTCTAAATTAATTTATCGACATCAATAATAATCTCTCATATGCTAGGGTCCCTACATATTTGGTACAAACTAGTATAAATGATCATTTTGTCCTTGACGGTCGTTTTGTGTGACTTTCTAGGATCATCATTCAATGACAATGAAAATTAATATTAAACTCATTTAATATTATTTCGCTAGTATGTTCTTATAATTCCATACTATAATTTTCATGTATGATGATTGGTGTATAGCAAAACACTCACGACTCCTATCTAAAGAATGAAGAGGTAATCGACTTCTATCAAATGAATGAACATTATAATATTTTATTCCTTTCATTTTGATATCCATTTTGAAAACATATCAAGTATGTTATTTCAGTTCATTGATTACTATGAGAAACTCTTTTCTCATCACATTTCACTTTAACCCAAGATTTCTTAGCCAATAAAWAATGTAGAAGGATARGTTTCATCCTAAAGAACAATTAATGAATTCCTTATTGCATMATCACATGTCCTCATATATCTTATATTAATATTATAAATTATCTTGTGCCTCTTAAACTTGAAGTATTTAATAGTAGTAAGTCTTAAAAGAGAATATGAAAATATTGTCATCTCATATCAAAGAAATAAAATCTCATAGTTCAATTACAAAGTAATTTCRCGTTTGTTTTTTTATTTCTTTTAAGTTATGTTCAAGTTTATTTGTTTCTACAAATAACTCTCTTATTTACAGTGGTARGAGATTCACAATTTTTGATCTAGTAAGTATTTRTATATACTTGATCATATGGAATGTAATCAAGACTAATCTTCACCGATTATTATCTGCTTCAATAATAATCCTATGACTATGAACAACTTTATGATTGGTTCTGATTATTCCTTTATCTTATCATCATAATCATGAAAGGAATAAACAACTAATAAATGGACATAATGAGAAATAATGTCAATACTACTTTTATTATAAATATCAAAGTATTACAAATAAATAATGCTCTAAAATATATTACTAATATGCATAACATGCGAAACTTTTAATATATTCTCTCATATATATTTTTCATTATGCCAATATGAGTACGATTTATATATATAATTTCATAAGATAGAAGAGAAGAGGCGTTAGAGGAAAGTTAGACATACACTATCGTACGTATAACAAAACACATGTTGCATGAGATGTATTAGATAATTTGTAGCCAAATCTCCAGAGAAAGTCCCCCCCCAAAAAGAATTCTTCATATATCTCTATCTTATGCCTAACTCTTCTTCTAGTTTCTCTATTATCAAATCCTTRTCCACGATAATTTGTAAAAGTCTTGCATTTTCATCTCTGAGCGTCTCAAACTGGCAAACAATTTGCTGAACTTGTGCTTCAATGGCTTCATCACTAAGCTCGAAAGCACTCTCCACAACCCTCACAACCCGCCACAAACTGACCACTACAACCAACCCGCCACCCTTTCTTTCCAGACATGCTTCTAAAAGCAAAGCCACAATCAGCACCACACCGTCAAGAACATACCCAGGACGGCAGAAAAATGACCTGCCAAGCCCTATTATAAGAGCCACACTCTTCAAACACAATAGGCTCAGGATTGCAAGGCCTACCCAATGGTACCATTCCTCTCCTGTTGCGTTCTTCCTCTCTGGGCACGAAACCAAAGATGAAGAAAGCTCAAGACAAGTTATGATCAGATCCACAAGAAGCAGGAAAATGGTGATAATCCTAAGAGTAGTTGATTCCAAGAAGTTTGATAAAAGGCTTCTCCAAGAATCCCTCCCTTGCTCTAGTTGATCACTAGAATTGATCAGCATCCGCCATTTTTGTCTTCTGTTCCAGCTTTTGATGAGATTTTCTATGGAAATCTCAGTGTTCTGGATATGGGATTCTGAATTCATTGATGATTTTTTTCAAGAATGATTCAGAGGGCGAAGATATAKAGGGCAATCTTGCTGGAGTTACATTTCTCACTTTAAAGTGAAGCAAAAGAGGAGAAAGACACGTGAAATGCAAGGCCTGTTTCATTCTTTACCTATAAGGTCACGTTGAGAAGCACATTATAGTTATTTGATGATCTAATAAGAAAATGCTTTAAGGTTCATGATGTAAAAATTCCTGRGTGCTCATGCTTGATGTAAACAAAAGAATTAAAATACACTAGGCAAATCATGTATTACGATTAAATCTGTTTTCAATGAAAATTATATTCACGAATTAAAGATGCAATACGATTTTCACTATTTGATCTTTGCCGCTCGACCATATCCTTCAATGGTGCGTTTTTATCTATATCTCTTAGTTTTTCTAACAAATTTTCACGCATGATTTTCTTTTATGTCATCTTGTTACTTTTAAGTCTCCACACATGACATTGTATCATCAATTACAAGTTATAGATAAAACTGATAATGTAATATAAAAATACATTATAATAAAAGCCAAAAGCAACGTGTCTAATGATCGAGTTTGGATGGAGTGAAATGAAGAGAAAGGAAGAGGAAAAAAAAAAGAAAAAAAAAAAAGAAGATAAAGAAGAAAATAGAGGGAGTTCAAAAACAAAATGTTCAAAGCAAGCCGGAAATGGAAACGTAGGAAGAAAAAAAAAAAAAAAAAAAAAAGAAGATATGTAGAAAGTTTTAAACGCTTGTCTTCAAATTTTAACCTTACATATAATACCCTTTCCTTTCGCAATGAACCACTAGTTTAAAACAGGCTGAATCAGGCCCGTGAAATTTTGTTGGGCCAAATTAAAGACCCACTAATCCAGGATTGAGCCCACCAACGTCATCGATGACGTATGCAAATTCGAAAATCGAAGACACGTGTGGCCTGGTGAGTGACTATAGAGTTTTATATATAGAAAGAATCGAACCGAAGGAGTGAGCGTAGAGGCGAAAGCAACAGCAGTAACAAAAGCAAGAGGAAGAGTGTAGAAAATGGCAGCAGTGGCAGGGAAGGTGCCGAGGATCAAATTGGGATCACAGGGTTTGGAAGTGTCGAAACAAGGTCTGGGATGTATGGGAATGTCGTCCAATTACGGCCCACCAAAGCCCGAGGCCGATATGGTCAAGCTCATCTACCATGCTATTGATTCCGGCGTCACCTTTCTTGATACTTCCGATGTCTATGGACCTCATACCAATGAGATTCTTATCGGCAAGGTATACTTGACTTTTCCCAGCTGTATAATGGCGAGTAGTTTCAAACGAAAATTTAACTGGGGAAATTGTTCTGTTCTATGATTCACTTGGTAGCTTGTCCAAGTGCTTTGCAGCTTGAGACTCATTGCGATATCCGATCTTTCCTCTCTGCATTTATCTATTTGTTTTTGAATTTGGGAATCATTGTAATTAGTAAAGTAAGTAAAGCATAAGAGTGTTTGAAAATTCGAACTTTTAATGTTTAATGCATTTTCCTTCATTACATTATGGATTTAATTTCAAGAAACAGATAATGGACAAGTAGCAAGAGGAAAGAGTTAAATATGGTAAAAGGATATAACTATGCAATACATGGGGAGTTGGGTTGCTTTAATTTCTGTCTTCCATCTCGTCAGCAGATAAATTCTAAGAGTTCATTAAGTTTGAATAGTTACTTTGATGTGATCATCTATGTAGTGGCTGTTGTCATGAGTAATTAGCAYTGGATGATTTAGTTAAATTTGTTGTAGGCTTTGAAAGGAGGACTACGAGAGAAGGTGCAAATAGCTACCAAGTTTGGCATTTCATGGAAAGATGGAAAAATGGAAATTCGTGGTGATCCAGAGTATGTGCGAGCTTGTTGTGAGGCCAGCTTGAAGCGGTTAGATGTTGATTGCATTGATCTTTTTTATGCTCATCGCATTGATACTCGTGTTCCCATCGAAGTCACGGTTTGTTTTTTTTTTCCCTCTAATCTATTTTAGAAAATTTCCTTATCCAGTAGTATATAAATCTCAGTTAATTAATCCTTTCTTTAAAGGTAAAAGAACGAGCATTACTAGATTAGACCTTTTCTTGTCAATACTTTCAAACTTTTGTAACCAATGTAATACTGATAACAAATAGTACATGTTGGTTAACTATCTGCTACTTATGTTGTAGACTTCAGATACTTTCTCTGTAGAGGTTTGGTTTTATCGTCTAAAAGTGAGTTTAGAGATAAAAGAATCTGGACCCAAAATATTGAAGATTTTTGCTTTTTGGCCGTTGAAGGAAAACTTTCTAAGTGTCATATCTAGAAAGCAAAACATAAATGAATGAAGTTAGAAATCTTTTTTATTCCTGGAGGCTAGTGTTTCTATTATTTCCCCCAGTTTGTAGGTAAAGAAAGCTTGGGAGTTAAAAATAGGGAGGAAACTTTAGAGAAGCAATTTAAGGAACTTAAATAAAAATTACCTGTTCAAGTTGTAGTAACTTTTGTATGATGATATATTGTAGAATTAAGACTTAATATAACTGAAGAGATAGTAAAGGCAAGTGTCTGATGGATTGGTTGTGCAAGTGTGGACTTGGAAACTAGTTCCTTTTTGCATTTGGTATTGTGAGGAATAGGATGTGGTAATAGAGTCCATAGATCTTATTGAGCCAAAATTACTCAGTTTGGAATCATCA
The DNA here is from genome assembly GCA_001752375.1 of Rhazya stricta. Classification (NCBI taxonomy): domain Eukaryota; kingdom Viridiplantae; phylum Streptophyta; class Magnoliopsida; order Gentianales; family Apocynaceae; genus Rhazya; species Rhazya stricta. The sequence continues at coordinate 410,402 of MEJB01000033.1, forward strand.
AAAACTCTTACTTTCTTCATGAGGATTGAAACATATCAAGTTTAAGAAAGTTGACACAATRAGAAAGTAAGTTAGTAATGTAATGCCAAATGGAGGGGAGCAATTAGGTTTTATTCTTCTAGGAAGTTCCCCCCCCCCCCCCCTCTCTAAATCAGTCTTTGGGCCCTCTTCATCAATTTAGATCTATTTATGTGAGCTGTTAATTAAAGCAATCATTCCGATATAATCTTAATTTAATTAACTAGTGGGAGTAGTAAGTCAAGGGAAGCAACTYGTAGCCATGATAAGTTTCCTACTAGAAGTGATGCATGATTTCCTATGGAATCAATCCTRGTCTTGGAAATTTATTTGCTTCACTGTGTAACRCAACCATTTTGATGAGAGACCTAATATTTGTTGCTGAAGCTTGTATATTTTTTGTTACAGTGCTGTTCAGATATTGAATTTGGAATAGTATTGTTCTATCTGACTTGGTTATCGGTGCGAGTTTCATCAAGAATGTGGAATTGCAATGGGGCTGGTGACACAAGGAAATKCATTGAATAAATAAATAGTTWATTTAGAATAGAAAGTCAAATTCCACTAGGACAATTTCACCTAGTTTTTGTGTTGCCTCCATGGGTTTATGAACTTGGCAATCTGGAGAAAGGCTGAATAAATGATAACCAAAGAGCTTGGAGATGAAATTGAAACACAATTTGTCAATTTTCTAGAAGCACTAAATGTTTATATTTAGAAGTACAACTTTCAAGAGTTATGGTAGGCAACAGAAAGCAATTATCAGAGAAACTAAAAAAATTAAGCGCAGTTTTGCCTTTCGTGTGGAACTTTCTAGGTCAACCGGCTTAGGTAACAGCTCATTATGTCAAAGAAATCTTTAGAACAATTTGGACTTGGATACTGTAACTCTGCTCATTTTTCCTGCAACAGAATGTTTGGTAAAAGATTTGAAAGGGGACAAAGAGAGATATTAGAGCACCTTGATTGACATTAAGTAAGAGTTATGATAGCATTCTACCAGCAATGCATCTCATCTGTGGATAACATCTTTCTGTACTTGATTTTAACTATGTTTTCCCTCTCGGCCTCATCCCTCCCCCCTCTCTCTGGCTCACCGTGTTTGCTTTTGTTCTGATCGGATTTTCTTTTACCAGGTTGGAGAAATGAAGAAATTGGTTGAAGAGGGTAAAATAAAATACATAGGTCTTTCAGAGGCCTCTGCTTCAACGATTAGAAGGGCTCATGCAATTCATCCACTAACAGCTGTTCAGACAGAATGGTCTCTATGGTCTAGAGATTTGGAGGAATCGGTTGTTCCTACTTGCAGGTAATAGTATTTACTGGTTTTTTAATTGGTTCAGAGAAACCTTAATTCTAATCATCTGTTTTTTTCTTTCATATATGTCAGAGAACTTGGCATTGGTATTGTCCCTTACAGCCCTCTGGGACGGGGTTTCTTTTCTGCTGGTCCAAAGATGGTAGAGAATTTGCAAGAGGGTGATACACGGAAGGTTGGTGTATCCAAAATTGTTTCAATGGGATCTGGTTAAATTAGATATATATATATTACACACAGATTTTGTTTCCGGTCTAACTTGCTTGTTTTGTTTTCTCACATATCATGAACCTAGTCTTAAGTTGGTCTCTGAGACTTCAGATTTGTCTTTGAGTTTTTCTTTTTGACTTCTAATTATCTAATTCATCYGACAAGGTCTACAAACTTTGTTCCTAAGCTTCTTAAACATTTTTATTTAGAAGCAAAAGCCTGCTTGTGCATATTGTTCTGAATGTTGTGAGTTTGATTTACTTTCACAAATGAAAACCTTGTATTGAGAATAAGAAAGAAGTTACGAAGTTTGACAAAATGAAATTAACTGAAAATACAACACCTGGCTGTTTCTCCCTCTTCAGATAGTATAACAGTGCTTGGAAGTTCTTTTGCCTATACTATTAGTAGTCAAGAATTGCCTTAGACAGCTATAAGAGTGGATACAGACAGTAAGAAGGGTTTGATTTGTTTCTGAATGTGATGCCAAAAGGTCCCCATTCAGATTCGACAAAAGGAACGAAAACATAATATGAAGTCCAGAAAATTTTTGCATTGTGCTTTGAAGTCTATTCCATATCATTGTTGGCATCTTGCAATTTACTGCACTACACTTATCCTGCAGAGCTATGAAACTGGATTTCTAAGGGATGTACCGTGTATGGGTTATTTGTGGCTTTCAAACTGGCTCATGCAAATCTTCTCTTGCAGAATTTTCCCAGGTTCAAGGCGGAAAACCTCGAGCATAACAAGCGAGTATTCGAACGGGTTAGCGAAATGGCAGCAAAGAGAGGGTGCACCACAGCCCAGCTAGCATTGGCTTGGGTGCATCATCGAGGAGATGATGTATGCCCCATTCCTGGTACCACCAAGATCGAGAACTTCAACCAGAATATTGGAGCACTATCAGTTAAYCTAACACCAGAAGAGATGGCTGAACTCGAGTCTTATGCTTCCTCTGATGTGGTCAAAGGTGATCGGCATGCCTACATGGGAAGTACGTGGATGAACTCAGAGACTCCACCTCTGTCCTCCTGGAAAGCTAAGTAAGGACCTCATTTGGTCCTCTATGCATAAGCTCTTTGTCTTGCATTGTRCGTCTTTTCCGAACTTTTAAAATCTTTTTTTAGTGTGAGATTGTAATAAAAGCGGACAGAACTAAGAAAARATCATATTGCGTTACCTTTCTTTCAAGCGTTCTTGCTCATGCGTAAATTATTCGGACTTTCTTTCATTCGACGAAATAATCAATGGTARAATTATAAAATTATTTATAATTAAATGATTTCTCTCATTTTCTTTCAAACCTCTATAATAAAAAGATACCTGTTTCATTCTAGTATAATTTCTTTTATGATTCCACAAATACTCACATAATATAACTAAATTAAAATAGAGTTATTTCTAACGATATAGTAAATTTAAATTAATTTTTTTACTGTAATTTAATGATGCGGTGAGAATTTCTAATTTATARCTTCTAAAAATAATCTTGAGACGAAYGAATGCGATACAAAGTGATTGATTTATCGGGCCAAATTACGTACGTCACSGGTCATATAWGTAAATTTAAATTTACTCTTTGATCAAAGGGCACATGCAAACTCGCAGAGTTCTATATATAGAAAGAGTCGATAGCAAGAGCAAGAGTATCGAAAATGGCAGCAGCGGCAGGGAAAGCTCCGAGGATCAAATTAGGATTGCAGGGCTTGGAAGGGTCGAAACGAGGGCTGGGATGTATGGGAATGTCGTCCAATTTCGGCCGACCCAAGCCTAAGCCCGAGCCCGCCTTGAACAATCTCATCCACTGTGCTGTAGATTCCGGCGTCACCTTTCTTGATATTTCCCATGTCCTCATACCAATGAAATTCTCATCGGCAAGGTGTACCTGATTTTCTTAACTGRATATTCTAATGGAGGATAAAGATCTCTCTRTTTTGAGAAAATTTTAYCTGGTGAYATTGTTGTATTCTCTATTATTTACTGGCGGCAGATTGTCCAAGTGCTCTCCTGCTTGAGACATAGCAAAATCCTATCTTTCCTCCCCTGGGAATCAGTGTAATTAATAAAGTAAGCAAGGTATTAGAGTCTTTTAATGTGATCATCTCTGGTCAGCACATAAAATCTAGGAGTTCATTAAGTTTGAATAGTTACTTCTGATGTGATCATCCATGTAGRGTACGCTGTCGTGAGCGTGATTAGRAGTGGATAATTTAGTTAAATTTGTTGTAGGCTTTGAAAGGAGGACTGCGAGAGAAGGTGCAAATAGCTACTAAGTTTGGCATTTCAGGAAAGATGGGAAAATGGAAATTCGTGGTGATCCTGYMTATGTGCGAGCTTGTTGTGAGGCCAGCTTGAAGCGATTAGATGTTGGGTGCATTGATCTTTATTATGCTCATCTCATCGACCCTCGACTTCCCATTGAAATCACGGTTTGTTTTTCTCTATGCAGTTTTATTATATAACTCTCAGTTATCAATTAATAATCAATAAGGAAGGTTACATCTCGAGAATACTTGATCAAGCCTTTTCTTGTCAATAGTTGTTCAACCTTTGTAACCAATATAATTCTAATAAGAAATGGTACATGTTTGTTAATTGTCTGCTGCTCATGTTGTAGACTTCAATACCTTGTCTGTAGAGCTGTGGTTTTATGGTCGACAAGAGAGTTCAAAGATAAAGCATCTAGACACATTAAAAATTGATTTTCTTTTTGCATTTTTGGCATTTCTAGAAAGCATAGAGTGAACTAAATTAGCACTCATTTTGATTCCTGGATGTTACTCTTTTCCTRGTTTTCCCCTGCTTGCAGGTAATCAAAGCTTGAAAGGTAAAATAGAAAGGAAATTTTGGAGAAGCAATTTAAGGGACTTGAATAAAAATTTCCTGTTTGAGTGGGAAATAAGTTTTGTATGACAACATATTATTGAATTAAGGCTTTTAATATAACAGAAGAGATAGTAAATTCAAAAGTCAAAAGAAGGCAAGTTTCTGATGGATTGGTTTTTCAAGTTTGGACTCAGAACCTGATTCCTATTTTTGCATTTGGTTTTGTGAGGAATAGGATTTGGTAACATAATCCATAGATCTTATGGAGCCAGAACTTGTCAGTTTGGAACTCTCAGATCGAATTGTGGGTAGGTAAACTTTTACTTTCTTCACTTGGAATTGAAACATAAATAATAAGTTTTAAGGAAGTTGACACAATGAGAAAGTAAGGTAAGTAATATAATGCCAAATTGAGGGGAGCATTTAAGTTTTATTCTTCTAGGCAGTTTAGTTTCTCTCTCAATCATTCTTCTGGCCCTCTTTATCAATTTAGATCTCGTTATGTGAGCTATTGACAGAACCATCCCAGTATAATCTTAATTTAAGCAACTGGGGTGGGAGTGGTAATTCAAGGGAATCAACTTGTAGCCATAATAAGTTTGCTACTAGAACTGTATCTATACTTTCCTATGGAATCAATCCTCGAATTATACTTCTCGCTGTGTGTCCTTTTGTTCTGACTGGATTTTCTTTTGCCGGGTTGGAGAAATGAAGAAATTGGTTGAAGAGGGTAAGATAAATATATAGGTCTTTCAGAAGCCTCTGCTTCAACGATTAGAAGGGCTCATGCAATTCATTCACTAACAGCTGTTCAGGCAGGCTGGTCTTTATGGTCTAGAGATTTGGAGGAATCAATAGTTCCTACTTCCAGGTAATAGTATCTACCGGTTTTAAGTGGTTCGTAGAAACCTTAATTCTCATCTTGTGTTTCTTCCTTCCGTATATGTCAGAGAACTTGGCATTGGGATTTTCCATTACAGCCCTCTTGGACGGGGTTTCTTTTCAGCTGGTCCAAAATTGATTGAAAATTTGGAAGAGGGCGACATGCGGAAGGTTGGTGCATCCAAAATCTGGTTAAATAAGATGACCATAGCCAACTATGTATATTTTGCTTCCATTCTAATTTGCCTGTTTTGTTTTCTCTCGTGTCATGAACTTAATCTAAGCAAGGGTTAGTTGTAGACATTACACTAACTCATAAAAGTCTTACAGAATTTTCCAAGGTTCAAGGCCGAAAACCTTGAGCAAAACAAGCAAGTATTCAAGCGAGTTAGCGAAATAGCAGCAAGGAAAGCATGCACCATATCCCAGCTAGCACTGGCTTGGTATCAACGAGGAGATGATGTATGCCKCATTCCTGGTACCACCAAGATCGAGAACTTCAACCAGAATATCGGAGCACTATCTGTTAAACTAACACCACAAGAGATGCCTGAGCTTGAGTCCTATACTTCCTCTGATGTGGTCAAAGGTGATCGACATGTCTACATGGGAAGTAAGGAAAGCTAAGTAAGGACCTGATCTGGTCCTCTATGAAGAACTCTTTACCATACATGGCGCGACCTATAGACCCTTGTCATTGAGGCTCTTGTTAATGATCCAACAAAATGCCTGTTTCTGCGAGCAAGTTTAAATGTATATATATATGTTTTTGGTTTTCGTCCTGCCACAGGCTTTCTAAAGTTCTCGTCGAAGTACATATCCATCTTTCACTTGGTACCCTGTTTATTTCTTCAGCATATTCAAGAAGTCATTGACATTACATCCAAAAGCAAAACGATTTCTGATACTGGGGAGGAAATATTGATAGTTTTACATACACATTACATATATAAACATGAAACTATTTGCGAATATAAGCTTATTCTATCTTTCCATGTTCATATTTTTACTAGGAGAAGACATGTATACTAGCATCGTCCATCCTAAACAAAAACCCTTGGAACAGTCTCAACAGGCTTGCAATCGACCTCCCTGAGCACCGTTTGTAGCCCTTTTCCAGCTGCATTTGCAAGAGGGTGTATCCCATTTTCCGGTCCTTTCATGTATGATCGGTTCTCTCTTTCAGAAGAGAATGACACCCCAAAGCGATTCTCCACATCTGCGTCAAGAATAATCATAATCAACAGAAAACAAAAAGGAAACCAGAAGATTGAACATGAAAGTTCGGTGCTGCTGTACCGTGGGCAAGGTTCTCGTAAAGCTGGCCTTCTCTAGTAAGGGCCATCATGATTTGTGGAATTCCGAGAGGAAGAGTATCACCTCTATCAACTTGCCAAAAATGTATCACTTTACCATAAGTCTTGCAAACCTTCTCCAAGTCCTGCCACTGAATTCGTGATGGCACGTCCGGCATGAACAGGTAGCCACCTTTCACCTCATACTCGTGGCTGTGCCAAAAGGGCTTCTCGTTATCCGGCAATGTAAGAAACAGCTGCTCTGATATTATGTACTCCAGGCCAATCAGACGGCCCTCTTCATCCGGCCTATCGTATATCAGGCATTGCCGGAATTCATCATTTTGGTGTCCGCAGAAATGGTGTGCCTCCACTTGCCTAGTCATATCGTGTCCATAGAAATGAAATCTACAGCAACCCTTCTTTACATAAGAAACCTAGTGCAGAAAAACAAGGAATACACTAAGAGAAAAGCAGAGAAGAGCCTACGCGCAGAGGTGCTGATGGATCTTGTTAACAGGGCCAAACCCTTGAATTTTAGAAGTGGCAAACTCAAGAACAGCAGTACTGGTCTGGACTGGCTCTCCTGGAACTTCTGGATGAGTRGAAACATTAACACCTTCCATGGCCTTTCTCTTACTCCCTGCTTCAAAATAAAAAAACACTTATTTTCAGTGAATCCTAGACMACTCCAGATGATGATTTCTCTTGATCCTACTTCTTTTCTTGATCTAGAAAAGGCCTTATAGCTCGAGAACAGGTACGTGGTGTCTTACACGTTGCATGAAACGTGGCGAGTTTGGCCCTTCAGTTTCGTAACGTGGCAATAGAGGCGTCACTGTTGGTGACTTGGTAAGACTCAGTTTCCCTTCTCATGTGGCTCCAAAATTCTAATCCTATCATCTTCCTATAAACTAGTCTTATTTAAAAGAACGGAAGCATACATCTCTAAAGAATTTACTATATAAATAAACCCTAATTAGATTGTTAAAATAAAGTATTATTTTCATCATAAGAAAATGAACTATGTCAAACATTATATTTTCAATTCTTTAACAAGAAAATCTCAATATCTATTACTTAAATAAGATTTTATTGACGTATAATAATAATTCTATCATATGGCTACTTTCATTAATAGAACGAACCACCTTCAACTTCTATAAATATGCCTTATTCAAGATTTGGTGCCAAAGAGTATAAGAAGGTAATCAGTAACCAAATTGTTCAATAGAAATTGATAAAACTATTTAAACTCTTTAACTAGTAAATCAAGAAAAACTTAAAGAAAAGCAATCTAGCTAGTAGGGTTCTAAATCCCAAAGTGGGGATTTTCTACGGCACTTCCTTTCCTCCTCCTTCTGCTGCACAGTTGCTGTATTTGTACCCATGGATCCAGATCTCTTCCACATCTTCAAAATCATATCTTTGTACTGTAAATCACAGAGACCTYGTTTCTTTTCCTTCAYCTTAGGAAGCCGAGCTTCTTCAAAAGCTTTAAACTGTGCCTTGGGCTTTGGAACCTTCGTAGAAAGATTGGCACCGGACAACTGGTTGATGGCTTCATCAATGGTTCGAGCATCAATAATAACCGGGACAGCTTCAGATTCTTCTTCCTTCTCTGTTCTTGGAGAATATTCGGAAGCACATACAACCCTGCTGCCCTCATATAGATTTGTATTTTCTACTTGAGTCATTCTCTTGTATTCTACTGTCGTTGTAATCCGGCTGTTCTTTTCTTCAATCATCCTCCGCATGGAATCTTGCTCTTGCTCTCTCCTACTTTCAAGCTCTCGCTTAAGGACTTTAGTCACCGTCCTTCTGCCAAGCATCTTCATTGACAAGTTCTTCTCAATTTCCTCCTCCTCCAGCTGGGCTATCCTGCGGTTGTCAGCTCTCCGGGCAGCAACTTCATCTTGCTTCTTSAAACGCTCCTCTCGCTTCTTCGCCGCCCGAGACTTTGGTACTTCTTCTAACTCCGGCTGCTGGGCTATTCTGCGGTTCTGATCAGCTCTTGGAGCAGCAACTTTATCTCCGCTATCCGAATGCTCCGAACGCTCTTCTCGCTTCTTCGCCGCGCGGGACTTTGGTACTTCTCGTTCTAACTCCGGGAGGGACTTTGGAACTTCTGCTTCTAACGCCGGTGGTTTCCGAGCAAGCTTTCGGGCTTGAGCCGCTGCGGCTCTTCGTTTGTCTGCTCCTTTCTTCTCCTTCAACATGATTAACGATTCCTCTAAGAACAGAACAGAATTGTGGCTCTTTCTGATCGACAATTAGACCTATTTATAGTCACCATGAAAATTGAAAAAGGAAACCAAGTTCAAACTGCAATTTTAATCCTTTTCCTGTGGGGATTTGTATTTCCTAATAATATTATGAACTTTCCCGCCAGCTTTTGTAATGAGCGATGATTGTAAAGTGCTAGATTGGATTGTTAAAAATATTTATTGAAAAAAAATGGGTGAAAACAAACATTTTGAAACAAAATTTTAATACTGCATAAAATTTATCGCGTGGACATGTGTATAGATGAATTTAGTGAATTATTTTAAAGTTCGAAAGATTATTTTTTAAAAAATTCGAATTGACTTAGGAAGACTTTTAGGATATATATATCTCTTATAATCTGTGTTTTGATGTATAAATATTAATTAGATAATTGTGAGATATTTGTTATTTTCGATTATTTATATAAACAGAACACAAGAACAGTAGAAGAAGCGTCGACTGTCATTATTCATTATTTATTTTATAAATCATTTATCATTATGTTTTGTTTTAACTTCTTCTATTCTCGTCAAGGGACTAATAAAACATTAGCTCGATTCAATTTATAGCAAGTATTTATTATTCTTTGAAATTATTGCTTAATGATTGTTTGACTTGATAAAATATTATGCGCATATATATCAAGTGTAATATAACAAGCTTGTTTGAAATATGCTATTTGAGTTCATTAATTAGAATTGGCCCTCTCTAATAGTTAATGCTGTCGACGACACATTAAATCTCATGTGGCTATCCCTGAGGTTGTCTATCGATTAGAGAAATAATTAATAAAGTCTTTCCTRTTAATTATCAATACTTAAGAAGGAAGGAGTGATTGTTTAGAGCTATATTTGACAATTATAATCAATTTATTTGTAAATGTTGAGTAATTTATTGAATCAATAAGCAATTGCTTGAATTAGTGTGGATTTAATTACTTTAATCATAGCTTTGTCTATTGAAAATTTTATTTTGATTGCTCTATCTTTAATTATTTTCTTGCTAAATTTTAATTATTAGTTTATTATTTTTATTTATTCAAGTTGTTTTCTATTGAAAGAAAATTGATTCATCATTCTCTAGGGGAGATGATTCTGCTTACCATTGTACCATATTAAGCATGAGCATACTTATTTTATATTTTGATGAATTAATGATGCATCATAAATAAACACTAATTGGTTATCATACAAATAATATAGTAATGAATAAAGTTCCTCAATATTAATCTATATAAATTAATAACATTCAGATCATATAACAATCATATTAATTTAAAAAGGTATTAATTTATCGAGTGCATTTACGATTCAAAAAAAAAAAAATCAGATTACCTAATTAGAATTAAGTAACTTATTAAAATTAGAATTAGGTATGTAGTATCCTGTTTCCTAATTATTAATCAAATACATTACTTAATTAGAGTTAGATAATTTATTCTAATTATAATTAATTATGTATTTATCTTGCTTTCTAAATGCTTTGAATTGTTGCTAGCATCATTGAAAATCTGTCTTGCTAACAATGGAGATAAGCGTGAGACAATAACAATGGAGCATCTTATGCAGGCGGAAGCGCTTAGAGCATCAATATCTTTTGATAATTTTTTATTGTAGTACGAGAGTTTTATTCAGAACTCGTAGACAAAAATTATAGATGAGATTCACGTATATTTAAATTATAAGAAAAGATAAACAATAATATATTCGTACTTTAAAAATATATAATATGTAATTTTAACGAATTACTTATTTATAATATGAATAAGACAAAAGGTTATAAGATTTAAAAAATAATTATTAATTTATTATTTTATCAAAATTAAGAGATTATTATGTTATCGAATAGTACACGTTTTTAGAGTTATCTAAAACTAGTTTTTGATGAATTAACTAAATCTAAACTAATAAGAAGATAGAAAAATAAACTTAAGAAGAAATTGATTAAGTACGATCAATTGCATCTAAAAACAATTGTTATGTTAATGTTGAGCTCCAAGCTAGCATTGATCTAACTATCGATGTCTCTATGGATAGAGATAAATTGGAAAGTTTAGATTAAACAAGGCCTAAAGCTTGGCAGTTGATGATGGTGCTAGGATTAATGGAAGGCGATGGAACACTTTGCTGTAGAGCCATGGAGTGAAACAATGACAAGAACAAGCCTGTTCGAGATGGCTTTCTCCAGACTATTTTAAGATAGACACATAATCTCTAAGATGGTTTGGGGCTCCAGTAATCCGTTTTGGCCTTCTGTTCACTTCTTTTTTCGTAATTGTATCAATTGGTTCGCGTCCATGGGAAACAAGCTCTATAGATCCATCGTCATGACTCTTGTCGGGAGAGGAACCTAATTTTCCCTCATCTTCATTCTGCAAGTATCTCAGTAAATTAAGAAGTATGCCAATCAGTTAATCAATGGATTTCTGTAAAAAGTAGACATACCGCAACGGTTTGAGACTCTTTGTTAGAGAACTTGGCCCTTTTCTGGCTGACAAGTTTCTTGGTCTGCAATTGCTTGACTCCCTTAGCTTTGGATCCATGGCACCTGCTATTATCAGTAGAATCATTTTGGGTACCTTCCGAGGCTTCTTTTTCCTTGTCAATTTCTTGTTTTCGTTCTTCAACCTCAGCTATTTCTTGGTCGCTTTTCACCACTTCTTCAATTTTAAGACCTCCTATTCCTTTCTTGAGACAATAATCCCGTCCAAATAACATAATACTAAGCACATTGTGACCTCCATAATTGAAAATTATGATATCGCCAACCTCCACATGATTTTCTTGGACGAATATTTCCCAACCCTTTCCGAAAAACAACTGACTTCCAACTTTTTCTACCTCCACGGGCCAATGATTTTCATATCGGTCTTTCAGGATTACTGTACTCGGTAGATTTCCTCGTCTGTACTTTGTATACCCTACYGGGATTTGCTATCAAGAAAAAAAKCKWCATCATCRAAAGCAAGTATATGCAGAAAGGAAATTGCTCAATTTTCTTGCTCCTAAAGAACATCATACCTGATAAACAATAGTTTGTGCCCTAGTTGCACTCAAGACAGAAAARTATATAAAATGCGTGTCAATAAAAGTGAGCTCATCGTATACAGTGTTATTTCTCAATCACTCAGAGAGTAAGAATGCAGCATTCCAGTTTCTAGGTATCTTTTGCAGTTCTTTCATGTGCGGAGTGTTCAATGCCAACCCTGTGGGGTGGGGCGAAGGGGTTTTCGTGTTTTCAGTACAGTGAGTTTGATTACGTTTACAAATTTAGTCTTACAAGGAAGCAGATAAACCAAGGCCAAACAAATGTAGCATGAAAAATCAGATTCCATTATTCAAATAAGGAAACAGCAGCATCTTAAAGTTTCGACTTTTGTACGATTAATCAATCAAGCCCCGTCCCCCCAACAACACACCCCCAAAAGAAAGGGAACTGAAATTGAGTTTGATCTTGCATAAATCCAGCAGAAAAAAACCAGAAACACATGTAGGAAACATGATGCAGGATTGAACAACGAAAAAGAGAGACAGGAGAAGTTGTTCTTACTATTCTCTCAAGGCATCTTGGAGCATACATAAATTTTGAGAAACCAGGCATTCTTTTGTTCATCTAATCGTTTCAAGTGCAACAGATGAAAGAATCTGAACAAAAACACCATAAAAGCTTGARCTATAAACTTAATTTCCCATWCCGAAAACACATTAGAACAAAGAAAACACAGACAAGCTGACCTTCAAGAGAAAAGCACAATAGAATCACCAACTTATTTGCCTGAGGGAAGCCAAAACCAAAGCAGGTTGGACTACATATATAGTGGTCTAAAACTTGGAATGTTGACAATGGGCAGATACATGTAGGAGATTAGCTGGAACAGTTATAACTCCTTGTCTGTTTTAACTTGAGGTATTCAATGTATACAGGACACTCCAAATATTTACGTTATTTAGGCAGAATTTGAATTAGTCTTACTATACCATTATTACGAAGATATCACGTGTCAAAAGAAAAAAAGAAAGATATAATGACCCTTTATTTATTAATTACATTTTCTCGAATTGTAGGACTTCTATATCATGAAATTATGTTAACTTCATAAATAAATTAACTTAGGTTGATTTTTCTTTTTCAAAAAAAAAAAAAGGGATATAAAGTATATGTACACGTTCTCTTGTTTCAAGAATCCTATTGAAGATTTATGCTGTAAATTCTTGTTTTACCTCTCACTTCAGTTTGCTAGTTCATGAACTATAAGGGATCTTCGCCAACTTTTGGAACCCATTTGTTTTACACCATAGACAAAGATTTGTTTTGTGTCATAATGTAGAACTTGTTTGCTTTACATCTATAAGAAAGAAATCTCTTTCACACTCCATAAATCTTTCACAAACTTCACTAAAAGAATAAGAATGAACAGTTCCATCAATTCCTTACCTGGTTTTGAAAAAGTAATTGAATGATCGATCTTACTGATTGATTATCAATAGTGAAAAACCCATTATTTTGAATATTTCGTAATAGATTATCATTTATTGGAGTCCAAATTTTGTGAATTATCAATTTCATATGAGGTTGAATAATCGACTATTATTGTTGGGTTGTTTCTAGATGAATAGATTCATTACAACATGAGTAACAATAGATTTTTTTGTCAAAAATTGTTGGGTTGTTTCTAGATGAATAGATTCATTACAACATGAGTAACAATAGATTTTTTTTMTCAAAATTCATTATTTTCAATCCTTTCTTTTATCGTAAAGTTTGTAATTCAAGTGGTTTTTAGACCAAGAAATGATCTCATTTTTCCACATTTTAACAAAAAATTTGAATTTCTAATATAAAAAATTTCTTGCATTCCACAAATAATCAAATCCACCTTCAATTTCATATGGATGTTGAATAATTAATATTATTGTTGTGTTGTTTCTAGATGAATAGATTCATTATAACATGAGTACAATAGATTCTTTATCAAAATTCATTATTTTCAATCCTTTTTCTCTTCACAATGATTCAAAATTTATGATCGTAAAGTTTGTAATCCAAGTGGTTTTTACACCAAGAAATTATCTCATTTTTTCACATTCTAACAAAAAAATTGAATTTTTAATCTAAAAAGTTTCCTACTTTCCACAAATAATCCAAACCAACTTCACTTCTACCTTTTTAGCCTAGTCCAGTCATAGCCTAAATTACCAGAGTGTAGAAAGGAAAGGAACTAGGAAAAAGAATGTAAAAATGGAAGGTGAATCTATTAGGTTGAGCTCGCTAAATGTAGAGATGTATTGCATTATTTGCAAATTATACACGTCTCGTAAATAATATTATCTTTTACCCTAAAACCAGAAGTTGGCATTCATGGCTACAATGAGAAAAAAATTGAAGGTTTCATTACCTTATTTGCAAATTATATATGCCACGTCTTTGATTAAAGGCAGTAATTTTTCGAGTAAACATGTACGAGTAACATTTTTAGTAATGGATAAAATTGATTTCTTGTTTTTAAAGCGAGAACTTTTATCATCCACAAATGGCTGTATTCCAATTTTCCCATTGAACTCCTCCTTGGAAGTCGAATCAAACAGTGATGTTCATATGATAAATATGGCTTCAATGGATTTGAGTGTGGGCTAATTATATATCATTTTTTTTTATTTTTCTATCTATGGCTGATTTTGAAAGGTCTCCAACCTTTAATAATGATCTTATATTTGTTAGAAGATGGAAGAGGTATATTTTCGTTCAAAATCCTAATAAAAATCTTTGGAGATAAATCTACATCTTCTAGACAATAATTTAAATGGATAAGAGCATTTGGTGGATACTGTGGGTGAAAATCCACTATCTTATGTGTATTTATTATATCATTTTGTATTTAATACATCATTTTAACCACCTTTATAATATTTAAATATTTTTATACTATTTTACCCTAGACAATTATCCAATTACTGATATGTGGCTTTAATTTTATTGATGCGTGGTATTGCTGATTAATTATATTTATATTGATGATAATGCCCTGTTTGCAAGAATGCTGCAAATAAAATAATTGATTAACTGTGGAAATGATGGCAGCAATTTAGAGTCAGCCATTTAGTCAGTCACAATGGAGTAGCATTGCCCACAATACCATCAACCATAGAAAGGAGCTACAACACAACAAGACTTCACCACATGGAATCCACGATAAGGTGGATTGCTGGAGCCAAAAAGTGAAAAGTAGAGATCATGTGAGCAAGTGAATACTCTTTGACCATTGAGGAGAGAGCGTTTTTGTTTTGGCATTATGTGACCAAAACGTCCTAAGGAAACTTGACACAAAAAAGTGAATTCATCCTTTAGCCTAGGAATTATTTGGACAAGACGCACACATACAGAGTAGCAGATTCGGGAGGCTAGGGAGAAGGTGAAGAAGTGAAGCAGAAACGAAGATAATGGAAGGTGAATCCATCCTTTAGCKTAGGAATCATTTGGACAAGACGCYCACAGAAAYAGTAGTAGATTCGGAAGGSTAGAGATAAMGTGAAGAAGTGAGGCAGTAAGGAAGATAAGGGCATTATCATAAGGAAGACATAAAGGACTAAGGGTTCTTCAAAGGGCCAAGATCTATTTTAGGCTTTGTTTTTTTAATCTTATTTATAAGCATTTTGAGAATMTTGAATAGTAAAAYTTATTTCTTTTGTGTATTTAACATTATGAGTTAAGTAGTTTTAGTTAATATATCAATAAACCCTTGTATGTGATGATCTATTGAATGCTATGTGAAATTATCTATTTTCATTCAAGTAATGTATTTAATGCTATATCATCATTATTATGGGCCATCTATAGTGTATAGTGAGCTGCTCAAATGTTGGGAAATATTAGAGCAATGGAACCCTTGAATAGATATGGGTTTTGATTCTCATTCACCATTTATGAATACCATAGGAATGTGGATTTAGCTCACAAAGTCTACGAGACTTAAACTTAGAAGGGTTCATTTAAGTTGAAGAGTTAGAGAAAATCGTGAAGGGTAACAATTTGGCAAACTGAAATAAYGATTAATAAACTGAGAGGTTAATATCATTACTCTCTCGACTTAGATTAGAATGTGGTATACTTTACTGTGGTGGTGATGTTGTAGCGTTGTTGTCGAATTTCATAGTCATCAGTACTTAGAGGATTCATTACCTTAAGTCTCTTTATATCATTTCATTCTTCATTTTTTAAAGCTATGTTTAGTGARAAACCATTTTAGATTAGTTACTTTACTTAGAGATATTCACCAAARAATCTTTGATTTTTAATTAGAACTTTAAATCATTGCTTTTACATCCAATCATTGTGGGAACGATGTATTACTTATATTTTTTTTTACTTGACGATTGCATATGCTTGCATATTGTATATATCATTAGTTTGTCTATAATGATTTTGTTTATCAATGGACAAGGCAAAAAACACAAGAGTATATATCATTAGTTTATGGGACATTTATGGCAAAAGATTTGAGTTTAGAGGAAATGCTAATGGCTAAAGGTTTAACAAATTAATTAGCCCATTTGGTAGGATCGCGTGAATCTCATCATTAAAAGATAAAATTGGTGATGGTCTTATTGGCCCCCCAAAAATTTTTGTCTTTTTATTTGTAGGGCCAGTAAAGCTCAGCATGGTGAGCCCCCTAATATTTTATTAATAAAAAATTATTCATTATTTTCTCTTGTGATTAGGTCTCTAACTATAAATGACTCTATTTATAAAGATAAATTTGAAAGTTTAAAAGTAAACTTGACATAATTTTGACGACTTCACTTGCTTCTTCATTGAAACTTTTCGTGGTTCAGCCAAAAGCTAATCATTTATACGTTTAAATTTCTTACRGAATCTATGTCTTTATGGGAACTAAGAAGTATATTAAGGGTAAACTTTTATGCCATTACATATGCCAAACGTTAACTATAAAGATTGCTTAGAGCAAAGGTTTGTGAGAGGTATCAATACTATGACCACACTGTCTTTTTACTATTATAAAGTAGGACTAGAACTGGAACAAGAAAAATAAGAACTGCAACAGAAAAGTTGACCTCCGGAGAATACATGTTCTGGCAATGCATCAAGTCTCTGAATTTGCTTCATTTTTGTTGTTAATCTTAACCATAACCTTCAATGAGATCCACGAAAGAACGGTGAATAGCACAGCCGTTGCTCCACAGCTTTCTTCAGTCTTCTTCACCACCTCCCAGCAAATTATATATGGCTTCGTGTATTTGCCATCTTCTGAGATTCTGCTTCGCAAGGTTGACATGGCATTCCAATTCCCTACTAACCGGCTAAACCTTTCTACAAGATTTGACACCATGAAACCCTAAAGTCAAAGCCTACTAACCATACAGGGAAATTATTACTAAATCCGACCAACATCTCATACTTCTGCCTCTAGCTAACCTACACCATGTAAAAGAGAGCTAAAAGACATCTTCGTCGTCCTCAACAAATRACTCTTGMGTCGTTAGAACGGGAGCACATCTTCTTCCWCACTTCCTCTGTGATTCGCCTTCATATACTATGAAAGAAAAGTGCAAATCGACTAATTCATCCACCGCAGAATTTTGGCATTTTGGCAGGATTAGAAAGACGGGTGAACTTTTGACGTATATTAGTTGGAACGTTGAAAATGTATGAACGGGAGCTCTATTTGCTGCTTGCTAGATGAAAGAAAAAGATTGTTGGAAGTGAATCAGTAAGAAATTATCTCATTCTACTTTATTTTATATAATTGTATGCTGGTCATCTTTGTGGTGGGGTGAAGTTACAGCTAATTGTTTCCTTTTCCACTAGACGAGGAAGTACTTGGATGCCTGGTATGTGTTCTTCGGGGCAAACAGACCAACTCGTTTCTCTTAGTGCACTTTTCTTCTTTACACATTGATGAGTGATGCTGCAATAGTATGTTAATATTCCTTCCTCATGTTGCACATGGACGAAGTTATATGCACTTTAATTTATCTAAATTTCATACTAGTTCATTTGGGATTTGGTCTTTACTTGCCTGCCACTATTTATCCTTGCAAAAGAAATAGAAGGCAAGTCTTTGCAACATTTTCGTTGCTGCAATTCCTCGAAAAGGATAAACCCCCTAAATTGTTTTTACTGCGAAGACATGGAACACCTTCATAATAAGGAATCATTAATGGCCGGGGTGATTCACTGAGCACCAGTAGCCAGAACTTCTCCATTTGATATCACACCCGATCCTGCAACCTCTTCACGCCAAGCTCCATTTACATGTAGCTCGAATGCGAGTGCCATGGGGGTCTCCAACCAGAGTTAGTGCTGCATGGTTTACTTTTGCAAATACTATTACATTTTATAGATGTTTATAGATGCTTCTAAATTATAGCATGTGATGATGTTTYAAGGGATTTCATGATATGATAACTAACGTCGGACCCTTTTGACTAAGTAGGACAAATTGTGAATGAATTATGAATGCATGTGGGGTTTGAGATTACCAGCACTATCTCCTCTACTATGTGGCCTTTTGATGGTTGTATATTATGATGCCGGCTTTTCAATTTGAATTGAGTAATTTTATACCATCTGGAATTCTTCTTCTTCATTAGTCCTCTCACAGAGCCTGAGAAACTGCTACTCCTTTGTCCTCCTCAGCATACAATGTCCCAGCAACTTTCGTTGAAGTTTTGCTTCATCCCATTCTATGAGGGGCCAAGCCACACGTTTTCCCTTCTTGATATCGCCCGATACTTCGCCTTCCATGGCCAACAAATCATCGTTTTAGCCACACCATCCAATAGCAAACTCATCAAGAAACTCCTAAACCATGAAACCATCTCAACAGACKAAGAAATAGCTCTTCGGATCGTACGCATTCCTTTTGAAGAAGCAGGTCTTCCATAGGACTTCGACGAGCTAAATGAACCACAGGACATCCCCACGGCAACCAAGTTTTATCGTGCCTTAGAATTACTTCGCACAATGTTCAGAAATTCCTCGAATCAGCATGTTGACTGCATTATCTCAGACTCCATGTTTAAATGGAATGCTGATGTTGTTGCAAATCTCAACATTCCCCGTGTTTCTTTCAATCCATATGGTGTTTTCTCTCTCTGCGTGAGAGAGGCCTTGAGGAATCCTAACTCCCCTCACCATAAGATTCAGTCCAAAGAAGAGCCATTTCTCATTTCTGGCCTACCTGTGCCTATCATGATGACCAAATCGAAGCTTCCACCAATGCAATTCATCGTGATGTTTCAGGAACCATTAAGAGCAGGTGAATTGAAGCGTGATATCATTCTCACGCATAGCATTTCAAGAGTCAGAGTCAGACGACATAGAATATCTCTCCAAAGTTATCGGTTCCAAATCGTTGCTTTGGGCCCTGCTTGTGAAATTCATCGAAGGATCAGTGGCGGTGTCCAACGAGGCCATGTGACAGAAAACAAACGAATGTTTAACTTGGCTCGACTCTCAGAAGCCCAGTTCTGTTCTCTACTTTAAACTTCGGTAGCACGGTAAAATTCCCAAATGAACAACTCATGGAGATAGCATGTTCGCTCGACTCCGCCMGTCACAACTTCTTATGGGTTGCTCTTCGTAGGGAAGAAGGAGAGGAGGAAGCTGAAGGGAAATGATTACCTATGGGCTTCCATGAGAAAACCAGAGACAGTGGTTTTCTCCAGAAGAGTTGGGCTCCCCAGTCGTCGATTCTCAACCACCCATCAGTGGGTGGATTCATTACTCACTACGGTTGGAACTCGGTTCTTGAAGGGTCTACAGCTGGTGTGCCAATGGTAACTTGTCCTCTGACTCACGAGCAGTTCTACAATGAAACAATTACCCATGACATTGAGGATTCTCYGGTCAGGCTGAATGTAGAATTTGCTCCTAATTGCTATCCAACTCATAAACTCATAAATCAAAAGTTAAGGGCGATTTTTTACTTTTTATATTTTTATCACTCGTTGTGCTTCAAAAATTTTATATTTCTTTTACCTTTACCACTTGTTATATTCCAAAATATATTAGTARATATTTGTTCCTTACACTAAGTCARGTAACACTTTGATTGTAAAAAATTCAGATCTTTACTTGSCTTGCACTATTTATCCCTTGTAAAAAGAAATGACAGAGAAGGCAAGTCTTTGTGATTAGKGATAGTCCATCCCAACTAGCTTCTAGCTGATTCAGAGATTATGTTCCTTCGTGATTTTGTCATAGCAACTGAAAAACCCAGACTGAATACACCACTTTTTCTCGAATTCATTATAAAATTTTATGGATAAACCCATTAGCTTAATCAAATCAACACAGAAAAGTATATAATTTCATTACATAATATCCCAGAAACATATAAAGCCAAAAAAAACCCTATCCCTAAAAGCCAACACCCTTCAGCATATAACCTGCATAGAACAACAGCTTGAATTCTGCATCCATTCCTCCACTGAAAATGAACAAAAGAAAGAATACACTTGATTTTGGTCACTCTAATCACGAATACCGACAAATACCGAGACCTTCAATTCAAAGATTGAGAATTTAGTCACTCTCTCGTGTGGCTTCAAATGCAACTTGTCATGATTTGGTAAAAGGATCATTTTATCAAGCCTATCATTGTGAAAGCGGGAAATATATTAATAAACTTTAGACCATTAAAAGTACCTAACATCAATGACAAGATTCCCTTCAAATTTTGACTGCGTCAATACAGCCATTTAGGATTGTCGGACAAAGGGACCAAGGTTGGTGGGAGGTACCCAAGACCATGATCACATGAATTTCTTGTTCCTATTATGAAGTAGGATTAAAAATTAAAAAAGAGACCACCGGAGAGAACAAACTCCGGCACCGGCCATGCATCAAATCTCTGAATTTGCATCAGTTTTCTTGTTAATCTTAACCATCTTTAACTTTTTCACTTGTTCTATGAGATACACCAACGACCTATAAGTAGAGCCACCGTCTTCTACAGCTGCCTTCGCCATTTTTGCATATTCTTGAGCTTTCTTTCTCATCTCTTCAGTTTTCTCCCCACCACCCATCAATTTTTCTATGGCTTCCTTTATTTTCTCCCTTTRGATAATCTTCTTCCCTACGTTGAAATAGTATTCCCATTCAAGTCCAGCGACCTCCACCCCTATTCCAGCCACCTGCGACACCAACTTTTCATTGTAGAACTGCTCGTAAGTCATAGGCCAAGTTATCATTGGTACACCAGATGTAAACCCTTCAAGAACTGAGTTCCAACCACAGTGAGTAATGAATCCACCCACCGATGGGTGGTTGAGAATCGACAACTGAGGAGCCCAACTCTTCTGGAGAAAACCTCTATCTCTGGTTTTGTGATGGAAGCCTATAGGTAACCATTTCCCTTCAGCTTCCTCCTGTCCGTCTTCTTCCCTACGAAGAGCAACCCATAAGAAGTTGTAGCCGGCGGATTCGAGTGCACATGCTATCTCCATGAGTTGTTCATTTGGGAACTTTACCATGCTACCGAAATTAACATAGAGAACCGAGTTGGGCTTCTGAGAGTCAAGCCAACTCAAACATTCGTGTTTGTTTTCTGTCGCGTGGCCTCGTTCGATTCCGCCGCTGATCTTTCGATGAATTTCACAAGCAGGACCCATAGCAACGATTTTGGAACCGGTAACTTTGGAGAAATATTCTATGTTGTCTGTCTCTAACTCTTGAAAGCTATTTGTTAGAATCATATCACACTTTAATTCACCTGTTCTTAGTGGTTCCTGAAATCCCATGTATTGCATTGGTGGGATCTCCGATTTGGTCATCGTGATAGGCACAGGTAGGTCAGAAATGACAAATGGCTCTTCCTTGGACTGAATCTTATGGTGAGGTGAGTCGGGGTTCCTCAAGGCCTCTCTCACGCAGAGAGCGAAAACACCATATGGATTGAAAGAAACACAGGGAATATTGAGATTAGCAGCAACATCAGCACTCCATGGATACATGGAGTCTGAGATAATACAGTCAACATGCTCAGATTCGAGGAATTTCTGAACATTGTGACTAAGTAAATCTTTAGCACGATAAAGCTTTAATGCCGTGGGGATGTCCTGTGGTTCATTTAGCTCGTCAAAGTCCTCTGGAAGGCCTGCTTCTTTAAAAGGCATGGGTACAATGCGAAGAGCAATTTCTTGGTCTGTTGAGATGGTTTCATCGTTTAGGAGTTTCTTGATGAGTTTGCCGTTGGATGGTGTGGCTAAAACGATGATTTGTTGGCGATGGAAAGCGAAGTATCGGGCGATATCAATAAGGGAAAACGTGTGGCTTGGACCCCCATAAAATGGGATGAAGCACAGCTTTAACGGGAGTTGCGGTGACATAGATAGTCTGCAGAAGAGGGGAAAGGAGAGTTTCTCAGGCAGCTCGGCGAGAGGACTGATGAAGAAGAAGACTTCCAGAGGGTAAAAGCACTGATTCTTCTAGCGGTGACATACAAGCCCACCAATAGTAGCGTGACATTATCGTTTCTTGTCTGGACCACATCAGTATCAGAGTATGGATGACTTTGAAAAAATCAAATAAATATATTAATAGTCAATAACTTTAATCGACTTTATTATATACATATGTCTTATATTATAATTGACATAACGATGCTAAGGATCTATTAAAAAAATTTCTAATATAAAATATGTGTTATATTACTTCAAGTATATAATATGTATATATAATTAACTTTTTCGATCTCGATAAAAATTTTTTAATACGTATCTTTTACTATATTGAATGTGTAACACGATGTCTATATAATATTTATTCTTTTACCCTTATTCTTGAGCAAACATTTTAATTATATCAATCATAACATTGACATGAGGTATATATATTCAACTCTTTTAATAATTTTAATTCTTATTTATCTTAAAACTAAAATATATATAAGGTTAAAAGAATTAATTATACTTTTGCTTAAGGAATTACTTAATCAAGTTAAAGGAACTAACTATGATCAATCTAACTATTATTTATTATTTGTTTTCACTAATTAACTATGATTAGAATAATGATTGATCAAATCATTTTATAATTCAATTAATCCAATTAAGCCAAGAGAATCTAATTAATGGTCAATTAACGATCAATTTTTTTAACTAACTAATTATACTTTAAGAATTTCCCTTTTAAGTTCGCTAAGAAAAAAAAAAGAAAAGGAAAAATATTTTGCCTTTAAGCTTAGGTATAATCTGATTAATGATTAGCCCAAAAATTCACTATAAAAGACGTTTTTTACCTCTTGAGCTGCAAGCGGTTTTAACCTGGATCCGATTGGCATTTAATTCATCCGGGTTTCCACTCCTCAAAATCTCAAGAGACAGCTGTATTAATGGGGGACGATAAGGGAGGGAAAGACTTTTGGTCTTCCCTCTAATTATTATAAAAGGTATTATGTTTTTATATAATTATATTTACTTATTGAGTCAACGTTAAAATTTTATATATATTTGTAAATATAATAGTAAATATCTTTTTTCTTAGGAGATAGTGCCTTCTAGGCATGAAAAGAATTGTATTAGTTATTCTCATAATTATAAATACAAATATATACGTTACGTTACATGTCATTTTGAAACTTTTAAATATCATAACTAAAGTATCTTATCGTAAAATTGAGAATACAATTAATATTTTCCTTATACAATATATACAAATAAATATTCAACATGCATTCACGTGTATTAATAATTTTTATAAACCGATCTTTTTTTATTGTGTATAGTCCTTGAACCAAATAGGAAAACGCATGTCACACGTCATGTTAAATTTAATATCTTATTAATATAATTAAGGCCCAATATCACATAAAAGTAAAAGTAACATAGAGCGAAAGAAAAAGAAAGTTGATTTTGCATAAAGCAGTATTGATTATAAGATTATTTGATAATAAATATTGAACTTATAAAATATTTTAAATTTAACTTAATAAATTCTTTTTAAATGTTCAAAATAAGATTATTATTAAAAAAGCAAAAGTAAGGTAAGAGAGAAAATCGAGTTAGAAATCGRGATGGACACGTGGTGATGAATCAGAGAAGCATCGGCTTACAGCTTTATTATTACATGATTGACTATAGTATACTGCCGAATTTAAATTAGGTAAGGACCATAGATAYCATWCTTTATTGTGAGTTACTTTTGTCCGTCATTCTTTATCATTATTCCAAGAAAAGTTAGGTAAAAGATTCGTACTCCATATGTATATCAAGTAGATGGGGAAAAAGCAGATTCAAGAACATATACTTCATGATCTAGACAGAATCTCGAGGAAAGAAAGACACAAAGATTCGGATTCTTTGGGCTTGGGTTTCAACTGTCGACAAAGGAATATAGGTTTTTCTTTTTATTATTACAAATAAATGTATTATTATTATTCGATTAATATCAAAGATAATGTAAAATAGCACGTGAATTGAATAACGTATTGATAWAATGTATTTTTAACTTTCTTTTTTCTTTTGGTAAAATAAGAGAAYAATATTGATAYTTTTTTTATCAAGAATAATAATATCTTACGTCGCGATTCAACGAAAATGGATAAGAGGCTCTTGAGTTTGACGAGGGGCGGCAAGGATGAGAACAAGCAAATATGAAGCTCATGGATACAAATTATGCCTTGAAACGAAAGACGATTTTGAATTCATTTAGAATTCAATTTTGGCTCTGATGAATATTGACGACATGATTTACACACGCAAGCCAAACATAAAGTGATGTTTAATGCGTAAGAACTTGCTCTTAGGAGAACAACGATAACTAGAAACAGTTGTTTTAGCAGATGACATCCTTTTATACCCTCACGTTATTTTTGGGCTTAATGCAATATGAGATTATGACATAATATAGACTTGTATTGCGTTTGGAGAAAACAATATGAGTATGTAAAAATAGATCATCTACTTATCTTAGTTGAAAAACAAATTCAGGCCTATCAATATTTCATAGAAAATATGAAGTGATTGTGAAAAGATAAAAATCAAATATGGGTGAAATATGAAACTTTTAAGATTCACTTACATTAAAATTATTAAATAATATCGGCTTCACATCTTTTAGTATAATCTTTAGTATTCTCTCCATCCCACTAATAATACAAAGATATGTCTATACATATTTAACCATGGTAAAATTTCTTTTTCTCTAACTATGTTAACTTCTCCAATCATACATAAATATAAATCGTGTTATTATTCATATAGCATYAAAAATATTAAAGTATATATACATTAAGAAATTTAGAACTGACAATCCAATAGCTTCGAGTCGTTAAAAATGGTATCGAAATTAAGATCACGTGTTCGACCTCTCCATGTGATACCATGCTAACGAGACTTCTTTTTAAGTAAGAGTCTCACAATGCGCCAAATCTTAGCTTTTATAGTAGCAAAGCCTGGAGTTTGTTTGGTATCCATGCTTAAAAAAAGTTCCCTAAGTTTCAAAATATATTTTTTGAGAAGTTTCCGGACCTCTTTCTTAACTGCAGAGAAGAAAAGTAATTGCAAATTGATATTAATTATAATGGCCAACACCATAAATTTTAAAAACAAGTTCCGTAGATCCATCTTTTCAGAAAAGAAACCCCTCCTAAAAACAAGCYTCCAAACACGTTCTTAAAAAAGAAGAAAACCAATTGCACATTATTTAATTCTTCTTCCCAAATGCGAATGACTTCATCTCCTCAATCAAACCGACGACGTTTTCGTAAGACGATCCGCCTTTCTCAACAGCCCCTTTTGAAATCGCTGCAGCTTCCGACACTTTTGCTCGTATAGTCACGCTTTCTTCAGAYCTGCACATCAATCGTTGAATCGCTTCCTGAATCTGCTCACTCCCTATCAATGGCGATCTGATCATTTGTGGAACTAAGTTTCTCACTTCGGATCCTACTCGAACTCCGAACTGCATGACTTCGATAAACTTCTCGTTGTAGAATTGCTCGGCGAACAACGGCCAAGTGATCATCGGAACACCGGTGGTGATGGCTTCAAGTGTCGAGTTCCAGCCACAGTGAGTCATGAAACCACCCGTTGCTGGGTGGTTCAATATTCTCAACTGAGGAGCCCAACCGTTGATGATTAAACCTTTGCCKTTCTTGATGATGTTTTCCTCGAACCCATCTGGAAACCAGCTATCTTTATCATCATTTTGTGTTCTGACAACCCAAATAAATGGGCAGTTTGAGGCCTCTAGAGCTAAAGCAATCTCCTTTAATTGGGGATGTGGGAAATTTACCAAACTTCCAAAGCAAATGTATAGAACTTTGTGGTGTTCTTGAGAATCCAGCCAATTTAAGCAACTTTCTTTTTCAGCTTCAAGATTCGATTTTTCTCTGTTGGAGAAGTGAAAAAGAGGGCCAATGGACCAAGACTTTTTCCCTCTCACCTTCTCGCAGTATTCAGCATAAGCAGGTTCAAGCTCGAGAACAGTATCATGAACAGCAGCATAGCTTCGAAGCTCGGCTTCTTTGACTGCATTCATCACTTTTCCAAAAGGGTTAGCACTATAATCTTCGATTTGGGACTTTTTCAGCTCAATCTTGTGAGGTAAATCTGGGACAAAGAAACTCCCAGATTCAGAGTCTGCGTTCTTGTGTGGTGCATGATTCTCCAAATTGTGTTCCAAACAGCAATGGAAGAAACTCAGAGCATGAAAAGAGAATCTTGGGATCTTTAATTTCTCAGCTACATCGACAGTCCAAGGCATTAATCTGTCGGAGAAGATGCAGTGAGGATTAATATCAACAATAAGTTTCTCCATAGGATTTTGGAGAATGTAAATGGCRCTCATGAGTTTGGCAAGCATTTCAATGGAAGTTGCAACATTGAAGTTCTCGATTCCTTCAGGTAAGCCCACCGCAGCTGCAGGAAATGGGARGGTTTGAATGGCGATTTTGKGGCCTAATTCAATATCAAGATCGACAGAGGACTTGAAGAGGGCTGCATTTGCTGGGGTAGCGATGATTGTAACCTTAACACCATGGGTAGCAAAGATCCTAGCTGCATCAACTAGAGGAATCATATGGCTTGGTGTGAAGTATGGAACAAATAGCACATGAAGTTCCCCATTTTCCACCACCGCCATGAATGACAAAGAACTAATTTTTGATGTGTTTCTGTAAAAGTTATTCCGACTGTGGAAATCTGACCAATTCAATCCSAGGCTGATAGTAAATAGTAGTGCTATAATACTATTATCGAGTTCKCGCTTGAGCTCCAAGGTGATTCAGACAGGTAAAGAACGCGGAAAGCTTCAGTTCTTGTTTGGATGATTTGTTGAGGAAAAAGGTTTTCTTTCTTTGGGAAATCGAGCCAACTTTGTGGGTCCCCCGTTGGGCCTCCCAAAATTAAAAGACAATACTTAATTAATTAATATTGTTTTCAAACGGATCTTCTATTTTTTTAAGTCAATTCCATAGATATCCGATATTCGAATTAATAATAATTTATTAAATTAAGATGATTCTATAAACTATAATTTAAGATACCTTAACATTTTAAATACCTTCTAAATTTTTTTAAAATTTCAAGTGATAAATCTTGATTTAACTTATTACTTTCTCCTCATTTATTGATCAATATAAATTAATTTTAACTTAACTCGAGTTTGATAAATATAATTATTATTTTTCTATCTTTTTAACTTATTTTGTATTCTTTATTCACGAATATGAAATACATATATAAAATCAGGTGAATTTTAGGCTTGAGTTTGACAAATATAATGCATCTTTTTCTATTTTATTCACGAACGTGACTGTACATGCATAAAATTAGGTGAATTTAGAAATTAATAAAGATGATAGATAACACATACATATTTAACTTATTTATTTATTTTTATTCAAATAATTGCATATACTTTACTTGTTTATTTATAGACGCATAGGAATGAAAAAAATATAAAATTGTAATAAAATAATTATTTAAAATTTTGCTAATTTTGTAATTAAAAATTCAAATTGATAAATTTAAAAGAACGAAAAAAAAGAACAAAATTGTAGGAATAGTAATTAGAGTTTTCCTAAATCAATTATCAAACGCTCCAATRAAATTTAACCTCTTATATAGAAGTTTCCAATATTTATAAATTCAATGGTCTATAGACTTTTATTAMGTCTAATTGAAATAAAATATTATATAGAAGTTTCAAGTATCAATAAATTCAATTACCTATCATATTAAAATATTATATAGAATTTTCCGATACTTATAAGTTCAAGTACTATTCTACCCCTAACCAAATCGAAATAGGATAGTTCATCTCCTAGTATCTAAATGTCACCAAGAATCCTTTTCCAAACCCAACTCGAGGTAGCATTAGCACTTCTATATAAGGGCAGTTTGCCTTTCACAAACATAACCAAGGATCACCATCCAAGAAAGATGGAGCAGAATCATAGAAGCAGTCTTTCAAACTCCACAGGCATCGAGTTTCATAGTCACAGGTATCTTCAAAGGTATCAAAACTATTCTACAACCAGTGATCCCAATGTCAGAAGATTTCGAGATCTTCGAATCCATAGACTCCGTCATCCTCCACCGCCGCAAGAACCCTATTCAAGAAACTCATGGAGGCACCGCCGTGGTCGAAACTATGCGAGTCGTAGCCAGTTGAATGGTTATGCTCGTGAACTTTTTGATGGCTCTCAACTTAACCAATTCCCTAGTGTCCATAACCAAGCACACGGGACTCATGCGACACAGGGCTGTGCTTGTTGCTCTCAACATCTTAGCTATCATCAACTTCCAAATGAGTTTGCGATTTCCAATCCTGATATGATAGAAAGCAATATAACTAGGGAGGATCAAAGAGACAATATACCTAGCCAGGTAACGAGGGAGACTAGAACTGCAAACAGACGTGTAAATATCGTTCACCTCCATATTGATCTTCACTGGGACGACCATCGTCCCCAACCTGTGCAGCAGAGTGTTTACAATCATGAAGAGGACGAAGACGAAGAACAAGCCGGTGAAGAGAGCTTAAATAATCATGGTTTCACTGAGCAAACATTCTTGAACGAAGAAGACGAAGATGGTGAAGGGAGCCTAGATAACGATGGTCTCACTGAACAAACAATCTTGGATCGAATAAGCACAAAGACCCATTGTAACTGTGAAAATCAAGAATCAGATACATGCATTGTGTGCCAGAATGAGTATAAAGAAAATGAGATTCTCGGATGTCTTGATTGTGGACATGAGTACCACGTAGATTGCATAACGAGATGGCTGTTGCATAAGAATTTTTGCCCAYTTTGCAGACGTACCGCCTTGGCTTCAGAGGAGCTACCGGATGTAGCAGATGAGTAATTTATACTTTGGAGGAATTATGTTTTTTGTTTCGTTTTAATATTATCAATTTTGAGGAATTATGTTATTTTTGTTTCAAAGAAAAAGCACTTTGAAGTGCAAGGGGATCTTATTTTTTTACATTAGAATATTTTTATCAAACGAGATATTATGGTTTGCCGCAACTATATGAGTCTTCTTTCAAGACACAGACCAAGTCCTCCTCGCACCGAAGAGGCTCTTTGTTAACTTTTATAAAGTGTTGATCAAACTAATTTCTTCATATGAGAGTAGAAATTGAATCTCTGATCTCTCTTGAGGGAGGAGAGTGCCTATCAAATTGAACGCTTGATATCTCTTAAAGAATGAGAATGTCGAACCACTCATAACAATCAAAAGTTTAGAATGCCTCTCTAGTTTCAATTATGCTAGGAGATTAAGGCTCTATTTAAATGATATTTTGATTTAAAATATCATTTATTTTGACTCGAATTTCTTAAGTAGGGATACAAATATGAATTTTAATAACTTTTAAAARTTTTATTAGTTAATTCAATCAATTTTTTTAAACTAATTTTGATTCTTAATTTAAAGAGCAACCATCCAAATGGAGACTAAATATTCTGCTACATGTTAATTTGGTTCCTTTGATTTTACCCAATTTGATATACGTCCGTCTATTGATATGGTCAATTTTCATTTTTTTGGTTGTTAATTTTGGGCCAGGCCGGCTGAGGGCCCCACGTGGCCTGGCTCAGGCTTGGGCCACGCCGAATCCAGCATGCTCCCAGTTGAAGTGTCAATTGGTTCAGGTCGATAGGAATCTAGCCCGTTCAATCCGATTCGGGTAAGCCTTGTTTGAACTTAGGTTGAATCGAACTTAGATGAGATTATTAATTCGAATTTAGTTTAAACTGAGTTTGAGTCTAAGTATGTTCCAACCCGATAAGCACGAGCCCAAACTCATATATATATTTGAAATTTGTAATATGTAATTAAAAAAAGTAAATAGCCACGTTTTATTTCTGTAAAACTCACACAAGCCATTTTAATAGTTATGATTTGAATGATTAATTATAATTTTTATGCTACTAGATTGAATGATAATTTTTTTTTTTTTAGTTCTCAAATTTTTAAAGCCCGCATGGGCCAAGCTCGGTTTGCTCAATCCAACGGACAGTCTTACTGTCAGCCTGGGTGCCGTCGGATCGGCCAACCTTGGATTTAATTTATTTTCTCTTTAATTTGTCTCTAATTTTTATTAATTATTATTACTTTTTATTTTCTAATTTTTTTTTGGAATTGTGAGCGGTGATTTTTGTGTTCCATATAGTTTTTTGGGATTTAGGCAGTTTTTAGCTGCTCATTAGGCCACTTTGAGATAATTGAGATTTAAAATTAACTGTTTCTCTAATCGCAATTTCTACACGAAGAGGTGAARGATAATATTTCAACGTATAAGCCTATTGTTGTCCGGTCTAATTATAAATTGGAAATTATTGAAATTTGAAAATATTTTAGTCCATGGCTTTAAATTACCCCTCACCAAAAATTTCCTTAAGATGAAGCTCTCCAATATGCCTGCTTATTAGTCATTCTGACTGGATGTGTGATTAGCATTAATTTATATTAAACATTAATTAGCGCTCACCAGTTGTAACATTTATATCTAGAGTCTTATATGTATAAACAAAGTAATTAATGAAAATAAATACAATTTTAAAAAATAAATAATAACGAATATCATTTAATATTATTTCATGATAATAATCACTACATAAACATAATACTTCATTCCTTTTAAATTAATTGTCCTTTTGAATAAGATTATATATGTATATATTAAGTGTTGATTCTTATACACATTAATTGTCCATTACTTCATTTTAGTACAAGAAGATATCAAGATTAATCACTAATTGGATTTGCAACCATATTAATACCTAGATCATTCACATTGTGGCGTTCAATATTTAGAAATGCCTGTTGGATCAAAGATTGAGCCAAGTTTTTGGTTCAATTGGATTGAACGGAAACATTTTGATCTGTCATTGAACAAAATATAAGATCTTGTTAAATGTTTGAGATGTGTCAAAATCAACATAGATAGAAGAATCGAAGAAGTCTGCATTCAAATCCACTGCAACCATGTTTTTCAGATGACATCAAGAAGGAAAGGTTGGAATTTTTGCTTGTTTATTCAATAAGAAACGATTGAATTATTGAATATGGTTTTAGGGTAAAAAATAATGCAATACATCTCTACATTTAGAAAAGCTCATCCTAATAGATTCACCTTCTGTTTTTGCTTTGTTTTTACTAGTTCCTTTCCTTTCCTTTATACATTCTGGCAATTTAGTTCATGAAACAAGGCAAATAAGTGTAAATACTTTGTAACCCTCTATCTCTCAAGGCAAGAAACATCACCTTGGAGTTAATGATGTATGAAGTTTCCATAGGACCATTTTGGTATGTGGAAGTCCTTCCATATGAGATTCGTTATCTTTAGACGGGTGAGACTAATTCGAATTGAATCCGGATTATGCCAACATTATTGTTTTATGTACATTGAATGCCTCAAGTAAAAAAAAGGAAAGTAGAGTTATAATTAATATTCCAGCTAATCTCACACATGCATCTGCCAATTGTCAACATTCTATTGTGGGTTTGGCTATATATATCGTCCAACCTACTTAGGTTTTGGCTTCCCTGAAGCAAATGAGTTGGTGATTCTATTGTGGTTTTCTCTTGAAGGTTAGTAGCTGTGTGTTTGCTTATTTCCATGTGTTTTTCGCATGGGAATTAAGTTTAGTCCAGATTTTTGGGTGTTTTTTGTCAGATTCTTTCATCTATGCGCCTGGTGAACCATTTAGATGGCCAAAAGAAAGGGGTGGTTCTTTCAGAAATTTATGGCTACTTCAGGATACCTTGAGAGAGTAGTAGAAGACACTTTTCCTGTCTCTTTTCGTTGTTCAATCCTGCATCATGTTTCCTACATGTGTTTCTGGTTTTTTTCTGCTGGTTTTATGCAAGATCAAACTCAATTTCAGTTCCCTTTCTTTTGGGGGGTTGATTGAGAGTGGCGAGACAGGCCGAGTATATATGTTTGTGCATTGATGATAAGAAAGCTGAAGCAATATATTAGATGCTGCTGCTGTTTCCTTATTTGGAGAATGAAATGTGGTTTTTCGTGCTACTTTTTGTTTGGCCTTGGTTTATCTGCTTCCTTGTAAGACCTAAATATTTGTAAATGTAATCAAACTCACCGTGCTGAAAACACCATACCCCCTCTCCCCAACCACCCGGGGMASGGATTGAACTGCAAAAGATASCTAGAAACTGGAATACTGSATTCTTACTCTCTGAATCATTGAGAAATAACACTGAATACGATGAGATCACTTTTATTGGCATGCATTTTATATAGTTCTCATTCTTGATTCCAACTCAGACACAAACTATTTTTCATCAGGGATGATGTTCCTTAGGAGCAATTTGCTTTCTGCAGATATTTGCTTTAGATGATGCGTTGTTTTTTTTTTTCTTTTTATTTTTTTCCTTGGTAGAAAATCCCTGAAGATTATGCAAAGTACAGAGGAGGAAACCTACCGAGTATAGTAATTTTAAAAGACGAACATGAAAATTATTGGCCCGTGGAGGTAGAAAAAGTTGGAAGTGAGTTGTTTCTTGCAAAGGGTTGGGAAACATTCGTCCAAGAAAATCAGGTGGAAGTTGGAGATTTCATAGTTTTCAATTATGGAGGTCACAATGTGTTTGGTATCGTATTATTTGGAGAGAATTGTTATGGCAAGAAAGGAATTGGAGGTCTTAAAATTGAAGAAGTTGTGGAAAGCGACGAAGAAATAGATGAGGTTGAAGAAGGAAAACAAGAAGTTGACAAGGAAAAAGAAGCTTCGAAAGGTACCCCAAATGATTCTACTGGTGGATCGAAAGCTGAGGGCTTCAAGAAATTGCAGACCAAGGAACTTGTCAGTCACAAAAGGGGCAGGTTCTCTAACAAAAAGTCTCAGACCGTTCCGGTTGTGGAAAGCGACCAAGAAATAAATGAGGTTGAAGAAAGAAAACAAGAAGTTGACAAGGAAAAAGAAGCTTCAGAAGGTATTCCAAATGATTCTACTGGTGGATTGAAAGCTGAGGGCTTCAAGAAATTGCAGACCAAGAAGAAATTGCAGACCAAGAAACCTGTCGGCCGCAAAAGGGGCAGACTCTCTAAAAAAAAGTCTCAGACCTTTCAGGTATGTTTACTGTATTCCATGACCTCTTGGGCACTTCATATAAATCCTTTGGTATACTTCTTGATCCACTTGCAGAATGAAGTCAAAGGAAATCTAGGTGCCAGGTTCTCTAACAAAAAGTCTAAAACCGTTCCGGTATATTTACTTTATTCCATGAACTCTTGGGCACTTCATATAAATCCGAATAAACTCTCAGGCACTCCATATAAATCCTTTGGCACTTTTTGATCCACTAATCTCATTCATCTGACTTGCAGAATGAAGTGAAGGGAAATCTAGGTACCTCTCGAGGCGAGAGTGATGATGATGGACCATTTTACTCCACAGCTCCACAGCGTAGTCCGTCGCCTTCTATTAATCCCACCGCCATCATCAACTGCCAGGCCTTCAGGGAAGTTCTAGAGAAGCGAGTTGAGCAACTTAATGAACAGCATGCTCAACAAATCAGAGAAATGCGAGAGCAACATGAGAAGTTCTTGGAAGATAATCGAGGGATGCTAGTAAACATCCAACGGCTGAGGGACATGTTTCAGTCCCAAGTTCAGGAGGTTACCAGGCAGCAGCAGGCTCGTGTGGAAGAGCAAAAGCGTATCAACCAAGATCAGTTCCGAGAGTTCTGTAGCAGACTTGGTGTCAGCCTGTCCGAAACTTTSTCTCCTATCCCATCCCCTGACYTTGATTCTGATACTGTTTCAGAGGATTAGGGTTTATCGATGAAGTACTTCTGTCACAATCCTTTATCAACTTGTTCATCTAMATTCCTGTTCTAGATGTTGTTACTCCTTAYTCTCCAGCTCTTTCAAGAATGGGTTCGGATAGAAYGGAATTACAGTACTTGTCTAAAGCTAACTAGGATGAACTCGGTCCTRATAGTATGCTTTCTAGTCTTTATAKATTTCTATAAAAARATGGTTTCGAACAATTGAAATTATGYYATTTATGTCGAGATATTGAGTAAAATCTAATTTCAAGGATTATARATTAACAACTCGAGAGCTTTTACTCAAAATTATCATAAGAGGAGTAGTTTAGATTTTTATAGTGCCTTTGCTATTTTTGGATTACTTTTTGTTTTCAATTTTTAAAACATTGAAAATGTATTCTCTTTCTTATTTTTGAAAATGTATTTTAAWAAATAAGTTATCTAACTTTGGTTAAGTAATGTGTGTCAATAAATTAATACATTGGTATGGTCCCAAGATTATTAATTTGTATATCGTAGTTAGATACTAATTGAGGAACTTTATTTATTATTATATTATTRGTTTAATAATCGAAGAGTGTTTGTTATAAAAAGTTTGATACTTTTAAACGAAATTTGAGTTTAAGGTTTGAAGTTTGAGTACGATGAATAGAATAAACAATATTGAGAGAGATTTTCATCCTGTATATGTAATTTCTTTTACTTCAAATTCAAAGTAGTGGAAGTAAAATGTCTCGAAATATTAAATCTTTCGAACTAAACTATCCCTTCTGAGTATCTCCTGTCCCGAAGCTGGAGGAGGCAGACCCAAATATTTCAGGTATCCAAATTTAATAAATATGCATGTAATGTGCGGATACAAAACCRGGCGGGAAAAGTTCATTATATTAATAGGAAATCCAAATCCCCACGGGAGAAYGATTAAAATCGTAGATTGWATAGGTTTCCCTTTTCATGGTAATTATAAATAGGTCTAACGGTAGATCACAAAGAAKCATTCTTTTCTGGTCTCAGAGGAATCGTTAATCATGTGGAAGGAGAAGAAAGGAGCAGAGCTTGAAAGCAGGAGAGAATTTGAAATTCAATTTTCCTTTTTGTTAGAATGTAAAAAATGGAAATAWTTTTTGGTGCAGAAGTCGCTTGGATTATAAATTTTACGAACATAAATTTTGAATGATTTTGAAGGGAAAAATCTAAAATGATGAATTTTGATAAAGAATCTATTGTACTCGTGTTAGAATGAATCTATTGATTGAAAATAACGTAATAATAGTCGATTATTCAACTTTCATAATCTGTGATTCATAAAATTTAAACTTAGATAATCGATAATCTATTATAAAATGCTTAAAATAATAGGATTTTTATTATTGATAATCGAGTAATAAGCAATTGATCATTCGACTACATTTTCAAAGCTATTATTGGTGGAACTGTTAATTCTTGTTCTTTTAGAGAATTGTGGAAAGATTTCTTACGTATGGAAGAAAGTTCTTTCTCCTAGATGTAATGGAATGGTTCGTTCTTGCTCTTTTAGATAATACTACTGAAGATTTTTGACTAATTTGAACGCAATTTGAGGATCGATGCTGTTAATGAACATGTTTCTTTTCTTTAAATAGTAACATTAGTGAACGAAATGCATTCATGAAATGTAATGAATCTAAAAGTCAACGCGCAAAATTTTTGAACACATTCCTCACATGCATTGGAATCGTTTTTCCCAATCAACTAACAGCAGACCTGTGACTTCTCCTTCTCCTTCCTGCCCTCTGTTTTCTCTCTTTCAGCCTCACCTTCCACTAATCCCAGCGCCATCATCAATTGCCAAGCCTTTAGGAATGTTCTACACAGGCGAGCAGAGCAACRTAATGAACAACATGCTCAACAAATGTGAGAAATGCAAGAGCAACATGAGAAGTTCTTGGAGACTCACGGACATGTTTCAGTCCCTAGTTCAGGTGCTTACCAGGCAGCACCAGGCTCGTGTGGGAGAGCAAAAGCATATCAATTAATAATTCGAGTGCTTTTACTTTAGATAAATCGAATTTAAGTTCAGCTGGGCTAAGACCAGGAAGCCTAACATAAGTCCATTACCACTCTAAAATTTTGGCATATTTAATAAAATTTAATTACAAACATTCGATATACAAATATTTTTMGGTGATCTTTTAACCGTTTATTGGAGAGCCGAAAGCATTAGGCAGTCAACACTAGCTCAGGGTACTGAAAAACCCCCGGAAAATGCCCTGATCACCTCTAGGAGGAAGAAGGTAACAGTAACAGAAGGACAACTCAACTGAAAGCAAACTAGTTTATTGAAACTAAAATGATTGCAGAAGCAGAGTGACAAACTTATGATTTCAAAACTGCTAAAACAACACCGACTCTGTACATTTGATGAAGTTGCGGCCATAATGGTGAAAAATCCAAAAACCGTAGCCGCCATTCTATCAACGTATAGCACTCAAGACTTCACTCTCCATACCAGAAGCTGCTTGTACTTTGGTTGCAGAACTCATGTTATCTTGTGAACTGTTCCCAAAACTCAACATCTTGTTTAGAGCACCAACATAGGCTCGAACGCTAGAAATGACGATATCCATTTCTGTCCCAGTTCCACTGCAATGGAAGTCAGAAAATTTGAGAAACCTAAAAGCCATAATCACTCAGATAAATGAAAAGTTTTCAAGATGGGCAAAGACTGTACCTAAAGGCTCGAGATTTTCCAGTCAAGGTGTTAGTCGAGTTATGGCTATTGTCTCCACGAACTAAAACTTTGGTAGCAGCTATAGCATCAATTCCTTCTGTCACAGCGTTCATTGAATACTCAAGAAGTGTAACGGGGACCTACATGTATTAAGACAAAATAATTCATAAGATGAGTCATCTTGACACAATCAAGTAGAAGAATARTCAGGATAAGCACAAAACGTTCTTAAAATTGCAATTCTAAGCTTCCAGATAGATAGGCGATCCTTCACAAAAGACGAACATAGTAGAACATTTTTTTTTGAATTGTAATCATAATATAAAGCTTAGTAAGAAAGTAATAAAATTCAAGTTCACCAACCTGGACAATCAGATCCACTGCCTTGTAAGCTGCATCAACTGGCCCTGTTCCGGTAGAACAAGCCACATGCTCTTTGCCATCAGCATCTATGAGTTTGACTGTTGCAGTAGAAAGACCAAGACTTCCACATGTAACCTGTCTCCCCATTTAGATGAGTTAATACTTCTCTAATTAAAGGGTGAAGGTTGATGAATAATAGGAAACTTATCTATACCTGCACATCTCCAAGTTTCCAAATAACTTGTGGCTGGAAAACTTCATCAGACACCAGGGCAATCAGGTCATCGTCAGTGACTCTCTGGAACAACAGAACCACATCGACATACATAAAATTTCTCTGGTATTATGACTAAAAAAGCTGACAGAACTGACTGATGCTGTGCTCATCAAACTATATGTTACACTTAGCATAACAAGAAGTCAAGTTAAAAGTTGCAGCATTGACAACATGATAGTTGCTAAACAACATGATAACACTTCACGTGTCAATGAACTTCTCTTTGCAAGCTAATTAGAGCACAATATCCTCATCCATACGTATAAATGCACATGATCTTACCCCAGTTTGTGGTACAGCATCAAAAGGTTTATAAACTTCTAGGATTCAAGCTGGTAAATAACACTGTTTTTTTCCTTCAATTAGCTTTTGGCTTTGATGTTGGCTCGAACGGGCAGCACAATTTACCACCTAGCCACTATTAGTGGAAGGCATTAGCAGGAAAATGTTCCAAGCACTGTATCTGCATGTGATTAGGTAGGAGCATGTGCATCCATTTTATAACTGAGGTTCTAGCTATGCATGGAGCCTATGATCTCATAGATAACGATGGATCCTTATTTTGTGATCAGAATTMATCACTTGTACTTAGGATAACCACCAGTGGGAACAACTAAATCTCAATATCTGAAGAATAAATTTGAGAGAAAATGACGAGCTAACACCATTGACGAATCAACATCTGTCAAAAAGGAGCAAAACTGTGTGAATAGAGGCTGCTCCCTCAAACATGTCAAATCATGCATTCTCTCTCATTGAGTGCAGTCACGCAGAACTAAGCTACTATTAAGGAATCTTATATACGAAGGGTCGKATGAAGATGGAAAATAACATCTTAATCAGCGGCCAACTGGATTAATTGATCAACAGTGGAGCCAGATCAGAAGAAGAATGGATTCATAGTGATGTTCCAGGCTAGTGGCGATGAGAGTGCTAGGAAGAGACTTTAAAGYGGAAGACCATTAGYTAGAATTTGGCGCAGAGGAAGAGAAATAAATTATAGAAGATTTTCAGCACTATTCCACCATAATATGTGCCCAGAAACCCTCAATGGAGCTCCAAATAATGTGTACTACAACAAAGCTACAGTTAAGCAGAATTAGAATTTAGAAATCCTAACAAAAGTAAAGAGAACGGTTAAATGAATTTCAAGAATTGGCAGTACTAAGGAGAAACATATTTAAATGAATTGGTGACATTCTAGTAAGCTGAGGAGAATGCTGCAAATAGATTTGAACATTTACTTGCTAGGGAAAAGGAAAGTTCAGAGTGAATGTGGAGGAAGATCTTCACTTGACAAATGGCGTCTTCTATATGTTATTGTCTAGTCTAACATAGTTTAATCAGTGGGATAAAAAACAGCGCAGTATACAGTAAATTGAAACTACTCAAACTGACCAATAATTTAAAAAAAAAAAAATTTGTTGAAATTTCCCAGGAAAAACTGATGCCACATTTGAAATAAGAACAGATAAAGGAGAATCAAGTAGCAGTTACGGTAACAACAATCTCCATACCTTTTTCTTTTCTGCCACAGATTTGAAACGCCAAAAAAGATCTTCAAGTTTTTCACCATCAAGGTCAAAACCAAGCTGCAATGTGCCAAGAATATGATAAGCGGGTCATAAAAGAAGTGTACTCTAGCCTCTATGGAAAACCCAAAAATTAAGTAACTCACCTCCAAAAGTTTCGATTTAAGAGCATGACGTCCACTGCACAAAAAGGTAATGCAACAAATTACATGAGATCAGAGACCGCATGAAAAAACAGTAGTATATCTAAAATAATTGAGGGCCTTATTGGTCCAAAATGAGACAAGATGGAGAAGAAGTTTTGCTATCCTCTTTATTTTCTAGAGCTTTTTTTTTATTTTTTATAGTGTGATATGTCCAAGCAATACAGACAAACTAATGACATACTAAACTTGTARATGAATGATGAATTTTGTGGCATCATATAATGTGAAGTACAGATATCAAAGGATTCTATAACACTGAAAACCCAATATCCGAGAATCTGCATATTGGGACTTGGGTACTTACTCTTCATTTTGGTAACTTGTTTTCATTTTATATCTTAATACCACGTGCTTAAAATTTGTGATAGAGTTTAATTTACTATCGAAAGAAATGTTCAAGAAAAAAGACATAAAAAACAGCACAAAGGAAATAAATCTATCTTGGAGATAAATGCTCAATGACAGTCTGAAATTCTTCGATTCTGGAATAGAAATTTTCTTTTCCTTTAAGAGTCACAGAAAATAAATAAATAAACGGACGCCGCTACAAAGACGATAATCGTCAAATCTAGTTAACCCCTTGCCTTAAATTAAACCAGGTAAAGCATGTTTGAAGTGCACCAAAAGCAGCCAGATGGTCAACTTCTTCATTTAAAATTTCATGTTTAATTGAAGTCACTCCCTATATTGCAATTTGTTTTAGATTATTGACCATGTCCTGTCAAATCATCAGATTATCAAAGTCATCTTATGTTAATTTAATTGAATTTTCTAAATTAACAATTAGAGGATTATAAACGGTAGTAATTACTTTTCAAAAAAAAAATAAATAAACAGACGGTAGAAATTAGAAATTCACCACCTCTAAACGTGTTAAAATTAAATTTTGTAATCTTGGAGATGTTTTGTATACCAAAACAAATGAATGCAACACCTGGACAGCCAAAATTTCATTTTACCATCTGAAAAAAGACACCATGATAAGACCTTAGTTATTATTTATTTATTTATTTATTTTAAATATAAGTTAGCAAATAGGCTAATCCCAGACTTGTCGTGGGAAAGAAATAAGCCCAAGACAGATGTTATTCTCTGCAGAAAGTGGGAGGGCCCAAAGAACCAAATGCCCAGTACCTCAAGAAGGTTCACGTGATCATTCTCAGTACATACATTCTGAAAGCTTAGTGATGCAGGGTGAAATCTTTACTAGTTTAGGTCTATTAGGTTTCTATATAATTTCGAATTCTATGTTATTTAGTTTCCATATTAGCTACTTAATTGGACGACAAGATTCCTTGTTATACTATAATTAGTCTCTATATAATTATCTTCTCCAGCCCTGTAAAAGGAAGTTCTTATCTTTGATATTCATATGAAACAACCGTTGGCATTGGGTTCTTAAGGTTTGCTAAATTAGACCCTAATCTAGGTTTTGTTGGTTTTTTCTTTAAAAAATAAACCATAGCTTTGACATGAACCGAAGGTATTCCCTTTCTTTCGGTGCTTCCGCTGGCAATACTTAATTTCTTCAATCAACTAGGAGATAGTATCATCTTCTTTCTTACAAAGATATAAAGACAAACTGCAAGATGAAAAACAAAATAAACATTTCAAAGTGCAATATGTTTGTCTGCCAAGTAACCACATACCTCAGTTTCCCAAGGACAATTCCAGATTCATTGTGTCGATGAAGCCCAATATCTTCAGGGGCTATAATCTCATAAGTATTTTTGTGTTTAAGCATACCATCCTACCACATGTTGGGGAAAAAAGAAATTAGAAACATAGAATTGCCATCAAACATGAAGTAACATAGATATACATGAGGAAAACACTACTGAGTCTTAACTACATGGCTTGGAAGGAGGAAGGGTTAAACAAAATAAAAAGACTGTCTGGGTTCATCATGAATGCAAAAAGAGATAGAAAATCAGTAAAAGCAACAGTGAAACACATCCAAACCTAGACAAAACTGGAGTAGACTTACTTTCATGGAATTATTTCATTAACACTAAGATTATCCTCAATTTTTTTCCCTTCAGTAGGTAGAAGATTATTCTCCAGGCACACTGAACACCATTTTCCTTCAAAGTACAACTTGCATGTACCTCACTTCAGTAAGGTGGAACTCTGCATGGCACCTCAGCCCAAGTGCGCCTCAGAAAAGTACTGTAGGAAATCTAGGTCAATTTCCAGAATTATTTTTCTTCTTACATTATTTTTTTTCTGGCCAAGTTCATAACCTAGATCATCTCATTGATTTGATGTCCAAATCGTATCGTTAACCCAACTTTAACTCTAAGAAACTATCAATCACTTGAAAACCAATTTTACTTCCAAGATTAATTGTGATGACTTCAGTTCTGAGCTTCACCAATCTATTCAACTAAAGACTGATACTAAACGGGGTCAAATGCGCTACATTTGAAGGGGCCAAACTATGGGCAAGCAGGGCCTAGAAACCAGAGGATAGTCCAATCGCTTAACAGACACATCATAAGATTTAGGGAAGGCATAATGGAGCACATTGTCAGATAACGTTTTACAAGTATTCAGGTAATTGGGCAGGGTAGCTATCAAAGCACAAGCCTTCAGGGCTGGCAATGTCAAAATAGGTGGTAATAAAGCCAAAAGATCTTGACTTTTGGTCATTTCTCGTTTTTGTTAAGTCTATTCTTATAATTCAAACAAACAAAAAGAATAATTGTTGTTGTTGTTATTATTATTATTATTATTATAATAATTATTATTATCATCATTATTATTATTACTACAAAGAAGTAAATAGAAACCTTCAAAAGAAACTGAAAAACATCGGGAAGAATAGAAAATGAAATGCAGCAGTATTTTATATTTGACAGATTGATGGATGTTGTTTGACAAGGAAATTTGTGTGACATGTAAACATCTCTTCCTGAAAGAGTGAGGAATTTCAGATTTTCAGGCAATCCCCAATCGTGATATAATTCTTTCGGACCGGGTCATTGCAATTTGAATTTATGGATCTATATTCCAACTTTTGCAGCTTTTTAGGAGCATCAAGCATCTCCAACTAGGACAAAAATCTTTCCAAGAGTAGTGTAGAAGAGATTTTGATTATCTCCTCCTCTTATTCCCTCTATTTGTTCCTAAAGTCATAGGTTTTCTTTCTACACTAATCTTACCATTCATTTGGTATTACAATCCTCCATTTATGAGACAAACCAGTAATAAGCCTGTGGTCTATTATAAATCCATCAACTGGTGACTTCAATACTAAGATTCATACAAGTGTCATGATCAAAAAGGAAGAAGAAAGATACAAGCTTGATAGGACACAGTAACCAATTCTTCAACATTTCCAATCCAAATATGCTAATTTTATAGTATTGGTTGGTACTATTTGTTTCATTTTTAAAAATTTTAGTCCTATGGAAATTCATATTCAACAAGATCCCAATGAGACAGCGAACTCCCAAGAATTGGCACTAAATAACAACTATAGATGAATATATGCAAATGAATCCCTTAAGTATTCTTAATGAGAGAAATTATGGAATAATGGAAGTGATTGTTCTGATAAAGATAATAAAACAATAGTGGAGACTACTCTAGGACAAGGGTATACTGAGGGAAAGGAACATAACACCCTATAAACAAATAATTCTCACATGTGACAAATGAAACCAACCTGATGGATACCACTTTCATGAGCGAAAGCATTAGCTCCAACAATTGCCTTGTGTGGCTGGACATGCAGTCCACTGTACTCCTCCACCTAGAAGTAAATAATGTTACCATAASACAGTAGACAAGAGGAAAAAGCATGTAAAAAAATGGGGTTCTTGTTCAATTTAGTCCTCCTTTTTTAGATTCTGGCAGTAAATGACTCCATTTTTTAGGGTATTTACACTTTTGGCCTAAACGCAATTCCAAAATAAGCTCTCACAAAGTGAAGACGCAATTCTACTTCACATCTTCAACTTTTTAATTAGTTAAAATTAAATAAAATTAAAGAGAAAATGAAAACGTGTTTCATTATTGCATTATAGTAAGGAAGACGCTATAATAAGTTGCACCTTCATCTTCTTCTAGCTCTCGTTAAGATGCTGAGCCAAGGAATTTTACTTTGCACTTTTTTTATTGAAATCTTTGTGAAAGCTGGACTGAGTTCATTGTTGTTTGGAAGAAAGGCTGCTTATACAGATTTTGTGCACAAAGATTGCTTCAATTTTTGCGTTTTCCTGGTGAGAAATTTTCAAACTTCTGCCACAGAATGTCTTCAAATTCTCTTCCAGTAAAGGTACATCATCCAATTACTTTCATGGGTGCTTTGGGTTTTGGATTTTATTTGCTTTCTGGTATGAAAGTTCACATTCATATCCCATCACAATACCAGGAAAATGGAATATTCTTATGTGCTTTCATTTTGGTTTTATTAATAT
The DNA here is from genome assembly GCA_001752375.1 of Rhazya stricta. Lineage (NCBI taxonomy): Eukaryota > Viridiplantae > Streptophyta > Magnoliopsida > Gentianales > Apocynaceae > Rhazya > Rhazya stricta. The sequence continues at coordinate 454,008 of MEJB01000033.1, forward strand.
GTATATGTGTGTATATATATAGTTATATATACAATATACTAATTTGGGGACTGTAAAATAGTGAAGACATAAAATCAAATTGTGTCTTCGTTTTGAGACAGCGCATTTCAAAAATCTGTCTAGGCAAGATGTGCGAATATAGCCTTAGAAACGAGGTCATTTGCTGACAGAATATAAAAAACGGGGCCAGATGGAGCAAAAACCCAAAAAGAATCTAACAAGTTCCAAGACTAAATACCATCTTGCTTGCCATAAGAATATGTTGTGTATTAATCCCTGTGTGTAGCCCACCTAATACATGCTCTCCACGGCACCTAAGAGCCATTACAACCTAAAATGGTAAGAGAAATAAAAACATTTCAGAGTTAATTTAACTACACAGAGAACAGGTAGTTTGAATTCTGAAGTAAGCAATATTGAGGAATCATATAATCRTTGTCGAACTATAACTGAGCATCACCAATTTTGACAAGGAACTCGCAACAGAAGCCCATACTACAATTCCATAAACCAAAAAGAAGTAAGCAATTGGTGGCAGGAAACAGTGCAGTTATTAAGTTTCACGAATATCACTTCAGAATTTAAAACAATAAACAGTAGCTTCATATTTGAGGATTTGAAGAATATTTTACTTCCAATTTGCCATTTTAAAATACAGTGCCAAACCAAGGCACCTTCCAATAATACAAAGTCTGGTTCAATGAATTTGAAGTGAAAAGAGGAGACATCGAATTACATATTCCTATACTAAACCTTCTGTAAGCATGTGAAGCATAAGAAAGATGCCACCAAAGAAGCTCTAGAAAGTAAAGTTCAAGGAAGATCAACACCAGTAAAGACTCTTTTCATTGTTTTAGGGATAAGTAGTATGTTATTTCATCAAGAATCTCCATACAACAGGCATATAAAAATCAGTTTTGATCCAACCAAAACAATTCCATCCATGAATAAGGCACCAGACCGAAAAAGGAACTTCCTACATTCTTCACATTCTTTTGCACCCTGATAACCCCTGAATAATGGTACATACAGAGGGGACAAGGAAAAAAAAAAAAAAAAAAAAAAGAACACATATAGTTAATGTTTTGCAGAATCAATGAGAACTTCCATCAAATAATGCATGATAACTTTGAATCTGAGTTAAATAAAAAGCATCCGAAGGTTGTACAATGGTTAAATGAGAAAATAGTCTGGTTTGCTACAMGACATGAACATGCTTTGGGTATGCAATAGTTGTGCTGATTCTTGTGAAGGAGCAAAAGATGCAAAACAAAGGTATTTACAAGAAAGATCAACTATATCTCCTGAGATCAAGAGGTCACTTACCATCAGGCATGATGTGATAAGGTAACATTCATAAAAGGATGATAAAAACAGAGACAAACCCCAATGAAGATTAATTAAATTCACGTGAACACAAATCTCATTCTCCCATAATTATCAACCACAATTCAGAGCCAAAGGAAAGGGAAGGAAAGAAATGAAAAACAGTACACAAACACTTAACAAGGAAAACAAGAAAAGAAATCAAGAAATATGTGTGTGTAAGCCTTGGCAAGTATTAGAGGCTATTGTCTGAGCATTATTATCAACACTCATTTCTTATGAACTCAGAAAAATCTTATACACGGAGAGATGTGAGAGCTGTTTACGTAGCAAATACTGACCTCTTCCAATGAAGCATTGCCAGCTCTCTCACCGATTCCATTGATAGTAACTTCTACTTGTCTCGCACCAGCACATGCCCCCTGATATAAAATGAACTCAAATGTTAGCAAAAATGAAGCCAATCCAAGATTATTCAACAATAAACAGGAAATACAGTTACATACAGCAAGAGTGTTGGCTGTAGAAAGTCCAAGATCATTGTGGCAGTGTGTTGAAATGATCACATTCTCAATTCCAGGGGTGTTGGCCTTTARGTCAGCAATCAGTTGTCCAAACTCATGTGGCATATTGTAGCCAACAGTGTCAGGGATGTTAAGGGTTGTTGCACCAGCTTTGATAACCTCGCCCAGAATGTGATAAAGAAACTCTCTATCTGACCTGAAACGAGAGAAAGGGGGAGAGGAAGAAAGAAGTCAGAGTTAGTCTCAAGCAAATAGTCCAGATTTTGCTATCAATATTCATCAGTTTCCCTCGCTTAAGCTCAATAAGGCTCCTTCTCCTAACGAAAAAATTCACCCAAAAAAAAAAAAAAAGAAAATTGTGACAAACACTGCCAAGACAGAATAGTCATCCAGCAAAAGTAATAAATGGAAATAATTTGTATGTCTCTAATATAAGAAAGAATATATTTTTGTTCCTTCACTTGACTAATTTTCCGCAGCTAGCAAAATAAAAACTAAAAAAATGCAGCAAGCATCTGAGGCCAAATTCCACAGCTTTTTCCAGACATTCCATTGAATTTTTTCTTGTTCTACAAGATTTTAAAATCGGTTTCAAATTTCTAAAAAGCCACAACTCAAAACCAAAAAAGTATTAAAAGTTAAACAAAGGCCAAATTCTCATTCAGATTAACAGCTGTTGTTCAAACCTTCCAGCGTCTTCTGGACTGAATTCGACATCATTACAGCCTAAACTTCTGGCATAAGCCACCATACTCCTAGCCTTCTCTAGTACTTCTTCCTTCGTCATCTTCAACTTATCCCTCATATGAATCTCACTGGTCGCAATAAACGTATGAATCCTTGGCTTCTTAGCGTACTGCACGGCTTCCCAAGACTTATCAATATCCCTCTTATTACACCTAGCCAGCCCACAAATAACCGGCACATGCCCATCTCCATTATCAGTATTCCCAACTTCTTTGGCAATCAACTTCACCGCTTCAAGGTCAGCTTCTGAAGCAGCAGGAAATCCAGCTTCCATAATATCAACACCGAGCTTCGCCAGCTGTCGAGCAATATCCAGCTTCTGCTTAGTAGTCATTGTGGCTCCCGGTGATTGCTCTCCGTCCCGAAGAGTGGTGTCGAACACTCGAACATAATTCGGGTCCGGTATGCGGTTAGGAGTATACTCCGGGCGGCGGCGGTTGGTCAATGAGCAGCGGATGAGAATCGAGCGCTGAGCACTATTAAGTGAAGGTTTGTATTGGAAGAGAGGAGTGGCCTTGCGGGTGGTGGCAGAGGAGGAGGACAACGAGAAGGCGGCAACGTGAACATTTGCAGAAAGAGTCGCCATTTCAGGTTGAGATTGAGRGGTGGAGGCGTCAAATGTAGACTAAAAAAATCTATGCCAACTTTGAAAAGAGACAACTTGGAAATGCACATAATCAAGATTAGGGCTTTATACAGATAGGATCAAATAATTATACATAAATAAATAAATAAAGTATTCCTAGCCCATAAGATTAAATGGGATTGAGTTTGAATTGCATTTGATGAAGGTTGAACATAGACCCTTAACTCGACAAAAGTTTAAGTTGCGCATGCAGGAGTAACATCCATAGTCTTTTAATATAATGATTCCAGTGAATCGATTCAGGGCCATCTTCAAGTTGCAAGGATAAAAATTAAACTTGATAATATGAGCAAGTCGAATGCGAGCCTAAAATCTTAGGTGAAGGAAGTTACTTTGTATTGATGACATGGCAATTGAGCCTACTTGGCCCTGCTTRGGATAGTAGTACTGCAGTTGAGCCTTTGGGCTTTTGGGCTTTTGGGCATTTGGGCTTTTTACAAGAGACTCTTGTCTTACCGGAGATATGAGAGACAACGGGGCTGCAAGGTGGAGTGTTGAGTTGTAATTTCAATCTCTTTGCTACTGCTGATTGCTGATTGCTTTAATCAGTAACATTTTCAAGGTGCTCCCTTTTCCATCAGGGTTTCAATTTTACTTGCGTTGTATATTATTTTAGAGCTAAATTGGGTCATTCTGGTGAATAATGTTCTGGTGCTTGCTTATGCGACCCTCTAGAAGTGGATGCTTTTTTGGTTTGCCTAAATTAATGATGTATAATTTGGTTTATGTACTCGTTTTGTAATTTGTTCCCSAAGTTGGCAGCTTTTCGTCTTGATTTTGAAAATCTAGAAAGTGTTGAAGTTGGGTTTTATATATAATTGTTCTTTGTTACTTCGGCTTATTGCTTGCTCCCCGTCAGAAGCCATTCATGATTCAGTTGGAGTTGTTTTGGGGGATGAGGTTGTTGGGGGCTGAAATTTGCCCTAGGGGAAGGTGGAGATGCCCGTGGAACCTTTGCACTGCGCCTGGAGTTTGGGCTGGTGAAGGTTAGGAAGGAATATATCTGTTACTTTTCATCCAAGAAGATTCCTTAATCTTGAAAAAATGTTAACTGAAATTTCTATTCAAAAACTTTTTCTAAAATTGCAATCCAGTTTCTCTGCATTAAATTTAAGCTTCACCTGTTAGCGTTAATCCCTCTCTCTCTCTCCCCCTCTCTAACTCTCGCGCCCGCGCGCACACACACAGAGCGAGGAACTGTATTGTCGTTTATGCTAAATCTTGATTTGAGTTCTTCATGTGTTATTAGGAAATTTAGAATGGAATGTAATCAATCTTGGATTTTCTCTTGGTGAAGTTTTAAAGTAGCGGATATGGCACTTTTAATGATCTTATGCATCTACTTACCTTCAAAAGTTCTATTGTGACAACAGCGTACTTTACATATTCCATGACTGAACAGTTTTGCAGATTTTCTTGCATAATTTATGTATATCTTCTCAAATGACATAACTTTTAATCTCAAAATATGTCCATTATAAGGAAAAGGTGCACTAATGGAAAAACATATCCTTTCTAGTTCTCTTATATTTGGTTAGGTGGGACACAATTCCCAAATTAGAAATGCTAATCTTCATAATTTTCTGTTTTATTTTATCTTTTTTGTTACAATATGAGAACGCTGGCTTGATTGTACCAGTTGATTCTTCAGGAAAATTGTTTCCAATGTAGAGATTATTGTTTTGAGGAACTGCTGAACCCTTCCCTATTAATTCCCATTTTCTTGTAAGGATTGAATAGAATTGGATAGAATGCTTCTGATGGAGGGACTCCCAAGCATGACCCATTCAGCTGCCTCCTTTTTGCTTATTGCAACACAGTCTGTAGGGACTTGTCAGCCAAATAAATGTTTAACTGTCTCTCTAGGTTGAGAATGTAAGATTGTTGTTTACCTTGCTTTGTTAATGAATAAATGTTGCATAGGCACTCTATCTTGTCCACTGGCAATTTGATGGAATCTTATGCCTACTGGTTTAACCCACATGTATCTTTTTGTTTCTTGGTTGATGTAATTGTGGATAAATTTGCATTGATCTGATTCCAAAAGTTATTTTTAGTTTATACAGTAAATTTCTTATGATAGAATGAACAAGGGCAGCTTGTCTTTTATTGCCCCTTCCTTTTCAGTATCTTTATACTTAATTTCTTCATTGGTTCAGGTCGTTGTACGGTTTTCAACAGGGTTGTTTTCATTCTTCTTGCTGATTGCATTGGAAGGTGATGGATCGGCAGGGACATGATTATGCCTCTGCGATGGCCTTTGCCCAACAACAGCAAGCAGCTAATGTTCCGCAGCAGCAACAGCAGTTTGGTTTCCATCCCCAGCATCAACAATATCCTCCCTCTGCTCATGGTCCTCCTTTCCTGCCCCCACACCCTACTCTACAACAGTTCCCTTACCCACGCCCCATGCAGCAACCACAATATCCTCATCCACCTCCCCACCCTCACATGCTTCATGTGCAGCAGCAACAACGGGCACCATCTGCTTTTCCACCACATATGCCCCCTCACCTTGTTCCCCCACCCTTCCATGGTCCATATGATACTGCTCCACCCCCTTCTCCTCCTCCATCTGATCCTGAACTCCAGAAGCGTATCGATAAACTAGTAGAGTATGCTGCCAAGAACGGCCCTGGATTTGAAGCTATGATTCGTGAGAAACAGAAAGATAATCCTGATTACGGTTTTTTGTTTGGTGGTGAAGGCCATAACTACTACCACTACAAGCTCTGGATGGCAACAAGACCTCCAACAGCCCCCTTCAATCCTTCCTTCCCCCCCTCATCCATGGCTATGATGCATCCTCCAAATCCTATAATGAGTCCATCACCTTTAAATGCTCCTCAGTTAAGTGGCCCAAATACTGCAGTGCCTGGGGGAATGATGGGTGCGCCTCACTTGCATCAACCTCCTTTTCCACCCCTTTATGAACAACACCCTCAGGCCTTCGTTGGTCATAACCGACCAGATTATGATCCGTCCTATAGGTCTTTCAGAGGTTTGTCTAGGCCACTTCCCTCTGATGTTGAAATGGAGCTGAATAGTGTTCTCAACAATCTCACTGGTACCAAAGAATCAATAAAAAGTGCTAAGAACTGGTTCATGCAGAGGTCTCCTTTTGTACCAGCTCTCGCTGAGGCACTTAAAGATCGAATTTTTTCTTTGGATGACTCCGAGAAACAGCTGCACATAATTTACCTTGCTAATGACATTCTGTTTGACAGGTATTCTTCTTTGCTGGTGGTTCCTTAGTCTGCAGATGAATTTATATTTGATTCTGAGATTTGTTGACTAATGGATGTGTACTTTTTCACTGTTGTTTTGAACATGTAAGGTTTATTCTGTGTACCAGTGAACACTCTTGATTGTTCACAGCTTTATTGCAGAAACATGATACATTATATCGTAGTGTGTGAAACAGTATCATTATCTACTTAAAATTATTTCCTCTATGAGGGACCAAATAAAGATGAAAATTAGTTACTAAATGAAGAAGCATTTACGATTTTCGCCTCCTGAAAGACAGTAAGGTTTAGATTCTAAGTTTGTCCGAAATTGTGAAAACAAAGTTCATGGCAGACTAATTAAACATAGCAATACCATCTGGAACTCCTTACTGTCATTTTTGATGTGATACAATCTTATCGCAGTGTAAGTTTTGATATCATGTAGATGATTCTATATGCAGTTTCACTTTGATATGGTGAATAGGGACAATTATATTTATTTTTTCCACTTTGAAAACTCGCAGTATATTACTTGGGATGAGAGACATTTGTGATTTGCTAAAAGTACTTTGTTTTACATAATTTCTTGCTAGCAATGGGCTAATTGCAGTTTGAAGTAGTTAACTCTTAATGAATAGAACATGCATCAATCTATTCCTTCAGTACCAATGGTTCTTTGTATTTGGAATAGTATGTTAATATTGCAGTTATCACGTTCTGTGACATCAATCTTAGTGTTACGATGATAAACTTCTCCTTTTTAGCCTCATGGAATTCAAAGGGGTAAAGGTAGTATAGATGGTGATTTGATGCGAACTATAGTTTAGTGTTTCTACAGTAGAAAATTCTGATAGCTTCCTGTACTGTTGGCTTTATATGCAAGGAAATACAGGAAGGATGAATCTACATGGCCTGACTTCTTATGTCTTCCTTGCAACATTGTCTGTTGCTTAAGAAATTAAAAAGTTTTTGTTTTTCAACTTAGTATGCATATCTTATTCTTTGAATTGCCCCTTCAATTTCAGATTTATAGATTTTGTATCGCATAACTTAGTTCTTGGTTTATGACATCATCTTACATGTGTACCATATAATCTAGGAGTACAAGAAAACATTATCTAAGCACGTTAGTTTGTCAGATGGATATATAGATGCTTATTTGATATTTTACAGAAATTCACAATTTTGAGGAAGAAAAACTGATTTATCACTATCAAATGTTTCATATGTTTCTCTCTTTGGTTCCCTGCATATCATCTTTATTTCTAGAGAGTATGTCTTCTTATACTGTTTGTAACTGGATTCTGGGAATTCTGTGATTCTACAGTCCTACAATTTGCTCCGAGAGAGTTGTTWGTCCATTACTCTCTCCATCCCAATTCATTGTATATATTTCTATTTTGGATTTTCTCAAAATGAATGTCCATTTTCCCAAAATAAATATATTTTTCATCTACCACTAACCTCCTCAATTTAGGGATATGAGCTTACTACTGTATGGGTTCCACCACTGACCTCCTCCGTTATTGAGGGGAAGGTGGAGATATGTATATGGTGAAATGCTCTCGTAAGTTTCGTGCCAAGTCAAATGTAGACGTACAATTCTGGATGGACAGAATATCATTTTCTGAGGCTAAATAGTTTGGTTTAACGTTCTGCTTTTTAATTGCTATGACTTTGATTCCGTGAAATTTCAATAGTTCTTCATTCCTGTAAACTTCCCCTAGAGAACTTGAAGTTATCCGCTCGAATGGGGGGATCCTGGGGTACTCTGGGAATTTAAGACTTCTCTTTGTGTTTTCTTTTCCTTTCTCCCACTTGTGGAACTTTCTTATTTGCTGTTAGCTGATACTGATTCGTGGATCTCCTTCATTTTGCAGCTTCCAAAGACGGCATAGCCCACACGAACTTGACAACGAAGCGCTTGCATTCAAGCCTGTCTTGGGATCCATGCTTGCCAGAATTTATCACAACCCTTTAAACAAGGAAGAAAATCAATCTCGTCTTCAAAAAATTTTGCAGTTTTGGGCAACCAAGGAAGTTTATGATCAGGATACTATTCGTGCAATTGAAAGTGAGATGATGGGTAGGATGCCGATGAATTCTTTTCCTGGTCCGCAGACTTTGTCCCCAGGTCCATCTGCCTCCACAGGTAGCATTCTAGTCTACACCATTTATACATATGAGGATTGTAGGGACTAAATAAAGCATGCGACTCTCCGAATATTTTGTGTAGGAATTTGAGTACTCTGATTGTAATTTGACTTTCTGTTTGTGCAGGAGTACCACATCAGGCAGCATGGCAGCCAGATAAGCAAACTCCATTCCCCAATTTGCCAGATCAAGAATATCGGGATAATCAAGTTCCTGCCATGCAACCAGCCTTGGCGCCTCAACYATTTCATCCTGCTTCGGTTCCTTCTGCTGGCTTTGCAGGGCCTGTTGCTATACCACCTATGCCACCAGCCAACCAACCACCTGGAGCTCATCCTTTGCCAGCACCCACAAGCAGTGTTGGTGAAAAACTGCCACCATATCCCTTATTTCCACCTGGTCTTATCCCTGGAATGGTGAGAAAGATGCAGATTGGAAGTGGGGTTCCCTATTCTCCGATGAGCCCTCTGGACATCCCAACTGTCATACCACCTTCTAATGTGTCTCCATCTGAAATTCTGGAGAGGGTATCGAAGTTCTTTAAAGAGATTGGAGAAGTTAACCCTTCTGAAGGACCGATGAAATCTTCGGAGTCAAGAGATGATTATGATGACTATGAGAGAGAGTCTCCCATCCGTAAGGGAGGAGCTTGCATCCCTCCTCCTCCAAACCTACTAGTGGACCCAGACTCAGGTACTTTTCCTGATGGAAGCGTGGAGCGGAAACCTGGATCAAGTGACTCAGGAAGACTGGGGCTTGGTGCTACAGCTAATCCTAACGAGCCGAGCCAATATGATGATGTTTACACTTCTTATCGTAAACAAAGAAGTACTAACTATCATTCATCGATGAGTGCAAGAGCTTCTGCCAGGTGAAACTAGTTTAAGGTTTGCCATAGTTAGCTGTATGAAGCAGAATGTTGCTGGATTTTTGGACAGTATCTTCCTGGTAAATGAAAATCTTGAGTTAGATATAAGCTCTTCAACCTTCCTTAGAAGTTATCCAACAAGGTCTTTGTATACTTTGCTTAATCATGGACTTTTTCTTGACAATTCTCAGCTGATCGTTGATATGATCTTCCGGGTTTCCTATTATATCTGTTTTTGTTCTAAGAGAGGTGATAAAATGAAAAGAAATTCAATTTACCTACAGCTCTTTCAATTGTTCAGGATCCTTAAACTATACTTCGAAGCACAATATACACYGTGTCGCTTCCAGCTACTTTAGAGGGGCAAAATTGCCTACAACACCTACACCCTCTTCCGCAAATTATTGTTTTATAAATTCGATTCTACTTATAGTGCGATGTTCATTGCCGTGTTCGAATTCGACACTCTAATTGCAACTCGAGAGAATCCAAATTAATCACACAAGTGTGAAAATGTGGTGTCTCAAGACAAAGAAAAGGAAAACAAAGAAAAACACACTAAAATGGTTAACTAATTAGAATAATATTCTCTATTTACAAAAGAAAAAAAGGTCACAACGTGGCCCTCCTTCCACCTCAAAGTCTCATGTTCGTGGTTTCTTTGAATTCTTTCTACTTCCCATGATCACAATTCACACACATCTCTAAACCACCATACAACAATGGCAAGCACAAGTTCATCATTATGTTCTTTGTCAAAGCTGGATTTTCCAGTTTCATGTTCCGAAAGATTAATAAGAAACTTGTCATCTTCCTTCCCTTTTAGTTGCAGAACCCACCAATTTTGTAACAAAATCTCGATTTCTCAGAGACCTTTCAAACTTGACCTGCCGAAGTCTCGTACGTCCATTTTAAGTTCACTTGTCGATGTTGGCTCTTCAGTTGATGATGCAGCTAGAGAGASTGCATCCCAGATTGAAGTTAAAACGGGGTAAACCTCTGATGTTCACCTACCGCGCACTGCATTTTGCCTTATCCTTTCTCGTTTCTGTGGCCGTTGTTTTTATTTTTATATTTTTATTTTCAGATATTGTTCTACCAATCTGTTCATTTAAGTACTAAAGTTTTTCAAGGAAAAAATGATAATAATGTCTAGTTTCTTGTGTTTTATTTTGACTACTGATTGAAGAAGTGAAATCTTGGTTCTTTAGATTCTTTAGAATAAGTCACACTTGTCATGGAAAATGTGTAGCAAGATATTGATTTTTAGTGCTAGAGGAAACTTCTGATCAGGTGATACAGACCTGCCTTAGTAATTCAGCTATTGTAGAATGAATTGGACAATGTTTCAACTATGAGCCTATGTATGCAATATAGAATAAGGAAGAAAGAGGCAGGATAAGGAGGAGAAGACCAATGTCATAATTTGGTCTTTTGCACTTTTCACCATCAAATGGATGATTGTTTGACTAGCAGGCACTTGCAAGGAGCAAAATGTTGTTTATGGAACAATCTTTCAGAGAAATAGAACGTTTGATTTCAGAGAAATAGGCTGGGAATTAAGCATCTCTACTTTGTTCTTTTTACTACTTGCTACAATGGAACAAACATTTCATTGATTCAGTTGGTTTAATGCGTTTTCTTTTTCTTGTAGCACATGGAACTGGAGAGATTATTCCATTCGATACCAATATGCTGGGAGCAGTGGGCCTGCGCTAGTTTTAGTTCATGGTTTTGGAGCAAACAGGTCTACATATCACATTTTGCTTTGATAGGTATAAATTACCTGACTGCATACCAAATAAAGAAAATTTTTCCTTCCCCCTATTCATATTATCTAAGTCTTTGAACTATGCAGATTCCAAGATTTGTGTTTTCTTCCTATCTTAGAGTTAATATACATCATCAGAAGCTAATGTTCTAAATGTAAACTGGAGCTTGCATTCAGCTACACAGATCAAAGTAGAGTTCTTTTATTCTGTTTTTCCCTTTTAAAACTAAGATGAGAAAATGTATAAAACACTTCGGAAAATTCTTCATTATCGTGTAAATCATGTGGAGAATTTGCAGTTCAGGGATTATTGCATGGTTAAAATCATCCTGAAAGGAACTTGCTCAATGCAATGGTATCTGCTAATGCAGCAAGTCGTGGAAGGGACTTATCCTTGCATGTCCACATTGTTTTGACCATCTTGCTGGCCATGACGACAGTTACTTTTGCATTGTGCATTATGAATCTACTCTAATTCAAGCCAGTAGTCTTGACCTCTTCCCTTCTCTGTCATCAGTGACCATTGGAGGAAAAATATACCAGTTCTTGGACAGTCCCACAGAGTCTTCGCGATTGATCTCATTGGGTACGGTTATTCGGACAAACCTAACCCGCGTGAGCTTCAAGAGGGCTCTTTTTATACATTTGAGACATGGGGAAGCCAGATAAATGACTTCTGCACCAGTGTTGTTAAGGATGAAGCATTCTTCATTTGCAATTCTATTGGAGGTAATTGCTCTCCTCTACTTGCTGCAGTTTTTGCATTTACAGGAGCTTAATTTACTTAAAAGCTTACACATGAATTCTTTTCTTGTGAAGGACTTGTTGGTCTACAGGCTGCAGTAACAGTACCTGAAATCTGCAAAGGCCTTGTCCTTCTAAATATATCACTCAGAATGCTGCATATAAAGAAGCAGCCTTCGTATGGGAGGCCTCTAATTAGATCATTTCAGAACCTGCTGAGGTGAATTGAGTTTCAACATTATGAGATTTTTATTTGCCTGTGATTTCACATATTCATATCTTCCTATTTAAATTTTTCGTCTTCATACATTTTCTCAGGAATACTCCTCTTGGAAAGTTCTTTTTCAAATCTGTTGCCACTCCAGAGTCAGTGAAGAACATTCTTTGTCAGGTAAACATATTAATAAGATGGCTACATCTTACGTGCCTGCATCTTTTCTCTTCTGTTACAATTGCTCTAAGGTTATGATCAGATTGATCGATTTAAAGAGATGCGATAACACATGTTCTTTGGTCTGTTGTTACTGATGGCTTGTATTTCAGTGTTATTGTGACAAATCCCAGGTAACAGATGAATTGGTTGAAGTGATTCTTCGCCCTGGGCTGCAACCTGGTGCTGTAGATGTGTTTCTTGAGTTCATATGTTACTCTGGAGGGCCATTACCAGAGGAACTACTACCCCTAGTTAAGGTCATAATTTAGACAGTTTTCTACGAAATCTTTTCACATAAGACCAGAGATATTGATGTCTTGATTGCATTTCCTCCTTACAGTGTCCTGTGTTGGTGGCATGGGGTGATAAGGATCCATGGGAACCAATCGAGCTTGGGCGTGCCTATGAAGAATTTGACACTGTCGAAGAATTTGTTGTCCTTCCGGATGTTGGCCACTGTCCGCAGGATGAAGCTCCTCATCTGGTGAATCCAATTGTTGAATCTTTCGTTGCTCGTCATGCATCAGCAAGAGCTGGTCTTTCAGGAGGCCTTTACTGATGTAAGGTCAGGCCAGCCTCCGCTTCACTTTCCACTGTTTTCATCTATTTGTTGATACCTAGTAGTTACTTGCTTTGAATCACCCTTCTTCTTACACTGCTTTTTCCCTCTTAACAATTCTCTGCATTTTTCTCTCATAGTTTAACAGGGGTAAAGCTTTCAATGGGAGTGATTGGTATCTGTGCTTATATAGGTATATAATGTAATAAAACATGATAACGCACTTTCTATTTCATAGTCAAGATGAAAGCCAGAACAAATGGAGAACATGTAAATCAGCTCTTGAMTCCAATAACAAATCCTATACAACAACGCATTTTCTCTGTTTCCTAGACTATTTATAGACAAAAAAGAAGGGTTGAACTATGATGGAAGYATATAAACACCTCAATTTATATGTACAAAGTAAATCTATGATTCAGGTGAATAATCTAATAATGCAAACTTCACATGTAAACCAATTTTACCACCTTCGGTTAGCAGTCTAGCAGCTGTAACCAACCAATGCCCGGGAGTGTCATTTGGACCACGAGCAACCTCTGTTGTATCGATGTACTTGAGCAGCTTTCTTGACTGCACAGGAACGGGAGGACCATCAGGGTATACACCAGAGTTCAGGACAGCCGGAAGTGGTTTTGGTGCATCATTCACTGTCCGCTGGGTGAATGTGAAAGTTGTACTTAGATTTGTGAGGAAACTTGACTTCCGAGAAGCTTCTGGTGCAGCTGCCCATTCAGTCTTCCGGATTGTGCAGTTTGGTAGATAGGTGTAAAGAAGACGAAGGTGAAGAACAGTCTTTGGCCAATTTCCTTTGCTAACAAGCTGTGCACCAGTCACTATGAAAACACCACTAGATTCTCCCTGAAGCCAGCTCGGATCATGCCTTACTATGGAGGAGCATACATTGGAAAACCTCTTCCATCTGACTCGTTCTAAGAATTGGTCATGCGTAGCATAGTCATCCGAACCTCGCCATTGACATCGCTTGTGCATGTTTAGGTCAGTAGAAGGAAAGTTCATAATATTCGGAAGACTTGAAAGATGCTGCACATGAATAGCCAACTGGTTGCATTTTTTCCCTTCTAAGTACAAGCGCAACCCAACAACTGGTTTTTGACTGCTTGAAACCTGTAAACGAAATGCAAGTGCAGTCATCAGTTTATTGTCAAAGAACCAATTGTTGGTTGGACTACACACATCTAACGACACAGACAGCGTTGCCTTTTCTCCTAAAGAGACATTTTTAGTAGTTCTACCAAGATGACTTGCAGGCCATATGGAACAGGTTATGTAGTTCAAAGACCAATCATGGCCATTTAAGACTCAGAATAGTATTTAGCTAATTTTTCATTTGTTGCGACATATTGGCTAACCCAGCTCTTTGCTAATTGTCAACTTCTTGGAATGCATTGACTAACCTGGTTCTTAGAAGAAAATAATCCGAAAAGTATACACGTCGCAAATTGCTCACCAAACGAYCAAGGAAAATATGACAGTTTTAGTTGTCAACTTCCTGCTACCTATTGACTAAATCTAGCCATTAGAAGTGAAAGAATACAGTCAAAAGTGATACAAGTATTAAATGACTCAAGCAAACAAACAAATAAAACACTGAAGTTCTGATATTTTTCCTGTTGTCACTTGTAATTCTTCATTTCTTTTTCTCTTTATTCATCCCTTTTTTATTTTTTAGATAAGTGTTTCTAACACTCATGGCCACCAACAAGACCATTTTGTCAACATCTATATTCCACAAGATCTCATAGTCACCATCATAGCATTTATTGGCAAATTATTAAGCAGAAAAACTTTTTCCCTTTTCTTGGGTTTTTGGGTATAGGGGTTTGCGGGTGGAGAAAAACTATAAGGTCTCTGAGGCAGCCTGTTTACCAAGTAAAATTGCAGAAGATCTTGTAAAAGAGAAACTAGACGAAGAAAAYCCCCAGAATTTGAGCCCAGAGAACTTTGGTTATCAGATTAAGATTTTTAGTCACATTATACAATTCGACATTAAGATTCTATTTTACAAATTAAAATAGAAATACAATGTCTGTCAGGTTGAGAAAACTTAAGGGTATTCAAGTACCCAATACAAATTCATCAACTTATTGAACACAATTCATTTTTAAGTTAGATTCTTCATCATCAGCAGTATTTTTTTTGCAATTGCTCTCATTATTGAACCCCGTACGACTAGATAGGATCAGCCAACCAGCTTAAATGCATATTTTAGGTCAAAAGTTCGAAAATTTTACACAAAAATGCATAATATACGATCATTGGGGTATACTAAGCGTACAACTGGGATGAGTAACTGACCATTGAAAGAATTAGCCCTGTATGCTTGATGTTAAAATGTGCAATAATCGAGATAGGAGGACCTTAAGTATTGACATATCACTTACCGTAGGAATAAAGGCATTTAAGAATTCTTATGGAGTTCTGGAAGGTTTTGTAAGGATTGATGTAATATAACACCGGATTATGCCCAGAACTTCTTCCTTGCTGCCAGGAACTTCTTTATTATCATCAATCAACAAAGTCCAATGTCCTTCATCTTTCTCTTAACCAATAGCCAAAACTCTAGGACCGATGCAAGTATGATCAATGAGTATGGTACTACTATTACTCAAGCCACTAAAACTCCCTCTCTCTCTCTCTCTCTCTCTCTCTCTCACACTCTCACTCTCACTCACAAACATTCACACACAGACCTTATGAACATCTTAAATCAAAGGGAGCTGCTTCTGACAACGAGGAAAAGTATTGAGGCCTCCTAGGTTTTATTTTAATAAGAGCTTCTGAAAGTTTCAGTAAAAGGCCTACCTCAATACAACTGAGATTTTTATTGTTTACATTTTTGTTATAAGTTTCCTGGTTCTTTGGAGATGAACATACAATGAAGTAAAGCCTCTGGGTCTGCATAGCAAGAAGTCCATGTCCAGAATGATCACCATCAATTATTAGAAAGAAGTTGAACTGAGAACATAGTCTGAACTGTAAAATGTTATTCTTTTTCAAAGGTATTCTAGTCCCCAGAAAGCAATACGAATGCCTGGGAGAGCACGACCCATAATTTCAACCAATCTTTTTAAGTATTTATAAATCAAGATGAACAAACTCAATATGAAATTCACAGACGAACAATCAGTGCTTCAAGGAACTCTATTAGACATGTGCATCTGTATTCAAGGTTGTCCTTCATAACGGCAAATATTCTTTCTCTAGAAGCTTGCTCTAAATGCAAGACAAAATGAAAAATCCACAGTGAGAGATAGAGCAGTACCTGACTAGGGCTTACATGAATCTTTGGACCCATGCAACTAAACTGCAACTTCGGGCAAGAGGCTTTTTTTCTTTGATGTCGCAAAGGCAATTCACAGTAAAGAGGGGCCCACTGGCATGGAACTTGGAATTCCAAGAAATACTGTAAATCTTCTAAAGCCGGCTTGTCTGATAAGAGAACTATCTAATTAATGAAATGAAGTACAAAATCTAGGTGCTTTAGGAGGGGGAAAAAAAAGAAATAGGACAAGAAATTCTGAAGCACTTACAACGAAGGTACAAGTTTATTGCATGACTAAGATATCCGCTCCCTGGAATTCCAGTGAGTAAAGAAGTAATAGGTACAAGTTTGAAGAGTACGGCCTCTGGATTCATAGCAACAGTCTGAAGCCACTTGGCATGGCTTTGTGCAAACACATCACCCCCTCTTTTTGACCATATAAGCGTGAGCCCCTGTTCCACGTCACTGTATAAATTCACTGTGATAAATGCTTTTCAGTACATATTTGCTGATGTGACTTACATCCTTGCTTGACGTCTCCGTAATGCTAGTAAATTGCATGGTATGTGACTGCAACATACGATTAAATACCTCAGGGATCTGCAAAAAGAGCAGGAATGTCAAATTGTACAGTTGAACGGCACTCAAAAGAGAAACCAAGTGATGCACATTGAGAGCAAACCTTCTTTTTACTGTCACTAGTCTTTGTATCCTGTAAAGGGCTCATTCCATCAGAGAACAGAATATCTCCAAGATCTTCCAAATACCCTTTTAGGTCAGAAGGAGGAATTTTTGAAGATGGTTTTTGTTTGACACAAATTAAATCCTGGCCCCCAACTGCCATCCCCACAACAACGTGTGTTCCATATGTCTGGATAAACCTATGTAAGCAAAATTTTGTTAGAGTCTGTATTCTGTAGTTATTGCAACAAACTGCATATTATTTAAACGAAATTAGGTTCTGAAAACCAACTTCAAATTCTAAACAAACAAACGTACTGATAATTCTAGAAAAATATCAATATAAGGTCAAGCAAGATGTGACAGGAAATGTTCTCTCACGTGTGCGGTAGTYTCTGATGTCATTATGCATCATGTATGTGCAAAGTATGTGCCGTTACATCATCTGCTAGATTATTGGAGTGCATATAAGGTTGGTGTTAATGCATTCTGAGTTTCTGACTGTCTTTCCCATTTTAGGATCAGGGAAAAGAAAAAAATAATAAAACAGAATATAACAAGACCATAGGTATCCATTTCAGTTGTATATTCATAAACAACAAATAAACATTAACTAAGGAGATGAAAACACCATAAAACGTAATAGATATATCACCTTTCCACACTAAATTATATTTTTTATTTCTAAAGGTAAGTTGCTCTAAAATATTTTTTCAGAAACTAATCAATGTGGTAAAACAAGCAATATATCCTCTGCCTTTTCACATATCACCTTCTTTATCTCAGCAATAAACTACAAGAAAATCAGTGATAATTCATTACTTCTGTGATTGTATCCTTCATATACACTTTTTCCCCCCTTTTTGCCAATGATTAACCTTTTGCTTAGAGACCTTTAAGATTTGTCAGTGCAAACATAAAAAGAAGCCCGGCTAAGAGCACGAATGAAAGATTCTTAAAGAAAGAAATTTAAGGTACCTAGATAGCAAAGCTGGATCCCAATGAGAAGGCACGGACTTCTTTACATGGTCTTGAAGTACTAATGGAGACGCTGTGAGATGAAGATAATACAATGAAATGAAATAACCATCAAATGCTAGATATTTGGAATCTGCAGCATCATTCAACCATCCTCCGCTTAAATCAAATATGGCATTAAGATAGCCTGAAGGAACTTTTCCTTGTACTGATGATTTCTGATTTAATAACTCAGACATCTGCAAAAGAAAACAGTTAACAAGCTGAGTTTCCAAATTTGATTTCGTGCAGTTTAATGACTTCATCTTGCATATTTCCAGCCTTAGACACAATATTACTCTGTTAATAGCTAGAGACTTATCGATTATTACCACAACTTCATCATTCTAGTATTGATATTGGGCGGAAAATCAATGTCTACCATTCCTCTCCTTCAAAAGCTTTTTCTTAAATAGGTTTTAAATTCAACATATGCAAAGGTTTGCCGTAACATTAGAATTGAAAAGGCTGTAAACCAAAAGTTATCAGCTTGCAGTAAAGTTACTAAATCAAATTCAATTCCTCAATTTCAGCATTGCATTTAATAGTATACAACAAAATGCACCTTCCAAACCAAATTCAGAAACGCAAAGTTAGCAAATTACCCGATTAAATTCCAAAACATCAGACTTGAACCGAATATGATCACCTTTATCGCACTTTATATTTTCCGAAAGATTCGGAATAACAATCCCTCCACCAGCCGCCGGAATCACAATATCTCTCTTATTTTCCTCATCCAAAATCACCAATCTACCCCCACCAGGACATCTTTTTACAAACTTCAACCTGAAATCACTCGCAAAATCGAACCCCGATCCTAACGCTTCCACAGCTCTGATTTCAATGGGCTTCTTCTCATAATCTTCACCACCACCACCACCACCACCAGCGAACTGCAACATCCTGATAAACAAGAGCCGTCGTCCGTACTGCCGCGGAAGGAACGACGTCGGAGAAAGGGGGAACTGCGACGTCAGTGGCGGAGCTGAGGAAATGAGCTTCTTTTATGGGTTTCGGCGGTGTAGTTTGGATAGTAGTGGTGTGCTGAGATAGGTGACGTGGGATGACGTAGATGAAAGAGAGAAGAAAGAATAGTTGACTTTTTGACCAGAAAAGGACGGGTTGGTATTGTCTGCTGCTGATACAGGAGAAAAGMTTTTATATCATTCCCCTTTGAATTGAAATATTCAAACTTTAATTCACGTGTGGAGCCCACGTGTGGGAGTCTGTGGTCACAAAAGAATAGTTGCAGGTGAAGTTTTGGATTCGGTCAACTGTCAACAATGGCATGCGGTTTCTTGTATAATTGATTTTTAACGTTTCCATTTTTGGAAATGCGATCTTTTTATTAATAATAATGTCATTTATCATTAACTTTTCTTGTCATTTTAACTTTTAACCTTTTACTTTTAATATAATAAATATGTATTTTTTTAATTTTAAATCATCATTAAAATTTATCGTTGCGTTTTAAATCTTTAATAATTACTAAATAAATGTAACTGAATGACATTTAATATGATAATTTATTAGAAATATATTAATTCGTGTCCTTAAAAAATTATGAAGAACTTAAAAAAGGACGTCATTTCTTCCCTAACTCGGGATTTAAAGCAATGTAATTCATTTTTTCATCTAGAGTTGAACTAGTGAAACATTTTTACATTTATGTATTCGTAACATTTATGAGGATCGCAAGCCATCATGACGAGAAAAGCAAGCAAAGTAGAGGCATATAGCTCTAAATCCTCCCGCACATCTTCTAATATTCTCTATTATATTAGTAATAATGCAAAGTGTAGACAAGGGAGGTGATCAAATTGGCACAAGAGGCGTGCCTCTTCGAAGGTCTGCTGCTCCGACGAGGGTTCAAACTCCTCCTAAATCATCCATACACACAATTTATATAATTTACATCTCCAATATGATTTTTGATTTATGGATATTGCACTTATGACTACATCGGAARAGGTGTAATAGGGTGTATATAGAAGATTGGTAGCCCTGATAGGAACTTTTCTAGAAGCAACATGACAAGGTATTTTCTCTATTTCCTTGGCTGGCATTATRCTAATGAACCAGCAAAAGATGAGCATAGGGATGATTGCATATGCTCTTTTGCTAAGTTCTCCTTTGTTTGAATTACAATATGAGTATTATAAAAGAGAAGCCAAAAACAAGAAAGATTGAAAATCTCTATACTAACAATCAAATTCTCAAACTAAAAACATAACCAAAATATTATGAAAGAAACTTTCTTAGAGGAAGAACTTCCATGGCTCCGCCTACATTGATCAATTGGGAGACAGCATTTCTTGTTCTTGAAAATATACAGTCACATAGAGATTATGAAGCAAAAAAAAAAAACCCATTATGAGGATGACGATGGCCAGTTCTTTTGAATTTCAAAGTAGTACTTGATATCCAAATAGCATTTTCCCCTATGGTCTACAACCTGTATACATCYTAAAGATCAAAATATAAGTCGTATATGAGTTTCTTTCTTTATAAGTTACATTTGACTCGAATTTGAAGTAATTTGAATAAAAAATTTTGAATACCYAATGATTCAAAATTAAAAGTATGAGTAGTAATTGATTACCTTGATTTTTGCACAGTACAAGCCTCTCACAAAMATACCAGAAGGTGTTGTGTCTTCATTCAACTCATATGCATAAGGCTCTTTTTTAGGTTTGAAAGATCCTAAAATTGCTTCAGTCTTGTCCACTGTCCCATTTATGTAGAAAGATTAATGGAGTACCAAATTATCATCGTATAATGTAGTATTTTAGRGATAATGTTATAATGTATGGATGCATATTAGCTCGTAGAGGAAATGCATTTCGTTTAATAAAAAATTAAGAAATTCATTTATCGTCCACAATAATTACTGCATTCAACAAAAATGATACTGTACTTCTCGGAATGAAAATTTATAGTCCGTACCTCTCATACCGGCTTTCCATAGAGTATTTATGTATTTAAGACCAATAACATCCTTGTTGGAGACGATGAAGGAGAATTTGAGGCGGTATTTACTTCCTTCCTTGAGTGCGAAAAGGCAAGCCTTAGGGCTTGAAGTAAATGGTTCAGACAAGACAATCTCTGGACGACCAGGACACTTGATTGAAATGCTTAATATTTCAACCTCTGGATCGATTTTACTAATATCTGCCGACGAATATGTGCTCATGTTAAATGCACTTTCTCGTTACTCAAGTAAAGATGAGGCTGAAAATATAATAACGACATTTACAATACCATATATAGAGACAAAAGAGAGAAATTTAGCTAACAAGATATATATATACCTCCACATTTGGAGAAGTCACCGAGATCTCTTGCACTATAGCATTTTCGTGTAAGTTTATTTTCATCCTTAAAAGACAAGTCGATAAAAAATTATCAAACCCATGAATAATATGCATAGAGGAAAGAGATAGGGAAAGATTGAAAGAAGAAACCTTCTTGTTTTCTAGCTGCAGAGTAAGAGAAACTTGAGTACGTAAATGTAATGATGAACTAGATTTTCTTGTATCTATGTGAACATTGTGATTGCTTCCTTCCTCGAGCACTTTTTCTTCTTCCTTGTCATGATCATTGGTCCTCTTAATCTCRTCTTGGCCTTCATTCTCCTTCAAGGGACTGCTGGGGATAATGTCTTGCTGAGATGCAGATAACATCGTCACAGAGGCAGCAGACATGGTTTCCGATCCCTACGAAACGAAAGGAAAAAGGAAGGAAGAAGAAGAAGAAGGAGAAGAGGAGGAGAGAGACAAGGCGGAGGATTAGGTACTTGAAAGATGGATAAAAATGAAGAGAAATATYTATTTGCCTAAATGGCGAAATTTCTTGCTCAAAATGATAGCCTCTCTTCTGTTATTCTGTTGGTATATGCTAAATTTGGCATAGAGAAATGTACTCCACACATGATTTGGATGGAAAAGAATAAAGGGTATGAATTGATGTGGACAAATATTATTGGAAACAARTCTTGAGAATGTTATGTGAAATCATTAATCATTAATTATCTATTACATATTATTAATCACTCATTTTTATATATATAAAATTCTGACAAAAATACAGAGAATGATTATCGCGTGTATATATGATTTTACCATTTAAATCTTATTTAGTAGGATCATATTTTGCATCATGTCGGATCATATTTTGCATCATGTGGAGGAATGAGTATCCTCTCAAATTTCGAGTATTGTTTAATATAAATTTTCACAATGCGGTACTGCTCAACATTTTGAAAGATATTTTTGACAAGGGCATTTTCACTATGGAACGACGAAAAGTATCTAAAATTAAGTTATAAATTCTCTACRAAAATTTTGTGAAATTTTAGGAGTGGAATCTTCAACACATTAAAAACTCTCAATACAAAATTGTTGCGTTATCTACATTAAGATTATTATGATCTTTTTACTTCACAAAAAGTATGGGGAAGGAGTACAAGAAGCTAAAAGAAGAGTAAGATAAGAGCAAAATCCTAAATCATGAGTAATTAGTTGAAAATATTACAAATTCATTCAATTGAATCCTTTATATTGTTCAACCCAAACCAAAACAAAATTAAAAGAAT
This sequence comes from Rhazya stricta, assembly GCA_001752375.1. Taxonomy (NCBI): domain Eukaryota; kingdom Viridiplantae; phylum Streptophyta; class Magnoliopsida; order Gentianales; family Apocynaceae; genus Rhazya; species Rhazya stricta. The sequence continues at coordinate 476,591 of MEJB01000033.1, forward strand.
TTTYTTCTCTTTATAAGTTCTTTCCAATTCGAACTCGAAATAATCAAAGTAAAAAACTTCGAATACTGAATGATTAAAAAAAATGAGAATAAAAATCATTATTATTAACAATCAAGACACATTCAAGTCAAAATTTGGACAATTGTATTGACAGTTTGTTATTGAATAATAAATACTTAATGATTTCCCCATCAATACCATTCATTAGCCAAGAGAAGTCAATTACTTGAACCATCTTGCCAAGAATGATAGAGAAATCAGGTCAAGTGCAACTTAATAAGTCACCCAAAATCAAGAAATGGTTGAAGGGACATGTTCTTGATCAACTTCAGTCAAATTAATGAAATAAATTTATATTTAAGAGTAATGAAATCATTAACCCTTAAAAAATATTTGATTGAAAATTTTTTATTTGGAAATAATCGAATTATTTCATATACTTCTATTCTTAAGAAATTAACAAATTGACAACACGTTTGATACGTTAGAATGAAATAATATGTCCACTTAGAATCACTTTCGAGCTAAAATCGGTTAGTATATATCTAGAACGGAAAGATGATTCATTTTCTAATGTCAGGATGGAATGAAATTTAACAAAATTCTTTCTAGTATATGAAGAACATAAGTTGGATTGCATATTTGAGAAACTTCAAAACAAAGTTCTTCTCCTCTTACAACAAAAGATACAACTGTGCCATGAAGTAGACTGACCTTGTTAGTTTCCATATCAGTACTGATCTCACACAAGGAGCTTCATTACCAGTAAACTCCATGGGAAGCCTGATATTCTACATCAAGCTTATTGACTCGTATGTATAGCTCCAGTGGGTGAAGTAACAGTGGTGGAGAATGCTTCTTTGTGGAGAAGGGGCCTGAAACAGTAATATATGTAGCTCTTACAGAGGTTGAGGACGCGTTTGCACGATGAATATGTCTTTTCCAACCAAACAACCTTCAACATCCTGAAGACAGTAATATATGTAGCTCTTACACAGTTGAGGACGCGTTTGCARGATGAATATGTCTTTGCCAACCAAACAACCTTCAACATCCCGATATTATATAAGTAGCTCTTACAGAGGTTGAGGACGCGTTTGCACYATGTACATGTCTTTTCCAACCAAACAACCRTCAACATCCTGAGGACAACCAAATTTGCGCTCCAAGAAAAGACCAACAGCTCCAAYCCGCTGACCAAGTTGGTGGCGGTAAACTGCATCAACTGTTAAGGGCTTTTGGCTATAATCCACAGTTAGATGGATGACTTCTCCATCAGCTGGTCCGCCACCACGAACTACCAATTCTTCACTAAAGTTGGCAAATGCTAATGTCCGTACTGATGCATCAAATTTTCCAGCAGATAAACGCCAAGGAGTGCCACGTGTGCCTGAAGCTAGTGTTTCACCAAGACCAGGTGCAATCTCAGCAGAAACAGTGTTTCGGTCATTATCTGTAGGGCTGAGTGTATGAAGCACAAAGGACAAATCTGGAGAAAGCATTTCCTGTACCAACACAGCCATTGTAGCTTGTTTCTGAGGCACCTGAGCCGCTCTTCTACTCAAAACTGCTCTACGGGTGTATAGAGAAGCCCAAACCCGTCCAATAGCATGCCCAAACGTTATTGGATTGGAAAGGCTGACATTGGGAATGGATTCATAAAGCCCAGCAGCAGACATTCCAGCCAAGTCCTCAACATTGGCACTTGACCGCACATATAATCGTGCCTCAGCTGGAAATACCTTCAATAAACTTTCAATGGTTTCTTTTGGGGGCTGCAGGCAAGATATCAGCTCCTGCAGTTCATCACATAATTTGTCAAGCTCACCACCATCAATTTCAGCAGTTTCTATCTTGTCCAGCAGAGACCTGAACGTTTCCATTGATTTGCTTCTTTCCAATGCCGACTCCATTGAGCCAAAAGGAATAACTGCACCTGCTGGGACAGCAAATGAAGCRGGCACCCCTTCATCACTATAAACTGCCATTGAAAGAAAAAACTTTCAGTTGTGTTAAGTAGAATTTAAGAATTSGGCCAGGTGGTGATGAAGTTACTTTACTCGACTCTGAATATAAAGAATTGTGTTCATAGACTTTGGAAACTAAATATTAGCATTTTCTCACAACTGAACAAAAAAAATACATTAAAAATACATGAATAATTCATCTTCCAACTTGAATTACATGGAAAATTTCTAAATCGAGAAAGGYTTTTCAAACATTGCCATAAATAAAAGAAAACTTGACATTAAGAAAGAAAAGAAAACAGGCGCATATTTTCAAAGGCATAGCATTCTTGCACAGACATAATGCTACCTTTTGCAGAGGAAACTGCTAAGGAAGCTAGATGAGCACAAGCTGCAGCTTTGGCACCAGAAGTTTTTAAATCTGCTTCAGGAAGTGACAAAACGCCTCCTTTTGATACAACCTAAAGATGACACCAGTTAAAATTATTTTACAGCCAACTGAAAGATACTGGAACAGAGGGAATGAGAAATTGCTATCAACAGCATAATTTAACAAGCAAAGATTGCATACTTTAGTTTTGACAGCAGTCCATGGTTTACTATCTTCTATGGAACTTCCAGCTGTAGATGAAACAGTAGCAGAAGATTCTGTGACCTTGTTACCAGAATTAAGCTCTGAAGATGGAGATAATTTGACACCATCAGGTGATGCCTCTAACCTTCAAAAAGGTTCAACAAGGTAAAGATCAGAAAATGAGCGGAGAAATGAAAAAATAAAAGCAAGATGGGGGAAAAAAAAAAAAAAAATCAGGGAATGATATGATGAGACAGACAACCATTTGACAGCATTTATTTGTAGAATTAACACAGTAGACAAAGGAATTTCTAGTAATGAATTGTCCACAAAGTTACCTGACATATTTCCCGTTGAGTTCTTTTATGTCAGCAAGTTTATCAACATCATCACAAGTCACAAACACAACCTTCTCCTGCATTTCACTTACAAGTTACAATTCGAGGAACTGATTATTAAAAGAATAAAAAATTACAGAGAAGAGATTAAAAAAAAAAAAAGCCAACAAATAATTGAACTACTTACTTGACGGGCTCTGACACCTAGATGAGATAAATGAGGCAGTTCTTGTAGAAGTACAATTCCAGCTATATTACTTCCAGCAGCAGTTACCTGCCAAATGTTCAGRAGTAAAATTTAGCATACATATGGCATTGTTCTTAGCTTCAGATATTGGGATATGTACTTGAGTGCTAATAATTTAATTCCTTAATAAAAGATTAAAAAAGATATATATTTGAGGACCAACCTCTTCATCTCCATCAGCTCTGTTTACCACAAGAATAACTGGACCTCCTACTGATGATAGTGGCCCAGGGACAATGCTGTCTACCTATATATAGAGTCAAAGCCAAATTGGTTTGGAACATATAAGAATCACTCTAAAAGAAATAAAACTTATTATTAGGCATAGAGACGCATACATGAAAAATGCAAATTATTATCTGCAATTTTCAACAAGTTTTTTAGATATTGCATTTGAATAAATGATATTCAACTTCTGATGTTAAAAGGGCATTGCCAGTAACAAGTATGAGGTTCCAACTTCACAAATTTAACTGTCATGCTTTCTTAAGGTGATTATATGCAGTGAATAGATAGATTGCATTTTAGGAGGTATTGCAGGAGAAACAACAACGCTGTCCATGAAAAGGAAATAATTGATTCATATTTGGTTCATCTTATTAATTTATATTTTAGAGTTTCAACGGTGAAAATACCAGTAATAGCTTTCCAGAAGCATCTCCGGGAACAAGAACATCCCAACCCTGGGAACCAAGAACATTTCTAACAGCCTTTGAAAGAAGAGTACAGAGCTTTGAAACCTGAAAAATTACACTGAAGATGACAATTACAAATAAAAAGTTAGATGCCGACACTGACTATATTAATCAAGCAGTGACAAGAAGACACATGCATAGGATTAGTTGCATATCTTGACTGAAAAAAACAATTAATGCTGTCATACCCTGCTCGAATCTCAGCTTCAGTGTATGTTCTAACACTATTCTCCGGGATACCAAAAGCCTTTCCTAATATCTGTAGGACCAGCCAAAAATTCAATTACCAAATAAGCGTTAAAAAAAAAAAAAAAAAGTCATGTGCAAAATGATAGATAACCAGGTATGCCATGCCCGTAAAATGCTTCGGTTTGGATTCTAATGCTTCCTTGCATATTCTCCAAAGGGATTATTCAGAAAGTGGCAAATATAATGTAGTATCACAGGATTCTTCCAATCATTACAAAACACAATAATGTACGAGATAACATGAGTGCAAGCATGAGAACGATGTACTATGCATTCAMTCATTTTAGATGAAATAATTCAATGTGATGGATACTTGTGAATATAAAACAGGTGAAGAAAATTAAAATTATACCTGGACTTTCTCAGGAAATATCTGAAGAAGTGCCTCGGAATATTCTTCAGTTAATCTTCTAGATCTATCAAGAGTTGCTTTAAGCCTTAGTGCCCACATTGTCTTCCCATCTTCATCACCTTTAAGCATAGAACTACATAGTTCAGCATATACTTAAGAAAACAGAGGATTCAGAAGTCATTAAACAAGACATACGTTCTCTTTCTAGCAGGCCTCTGTTTCTCCATGCCAGAAGTTCATGACAGAGAGCAGTACACTCTTCCGGCCTCCAACCAGATAGACCCAGTTGAGAGATGCCAACAATGAGCACTCCAAGAGGATCATTCCAAGAGTTGACGTTGTTAGAGGCCACATTCTGTGCAAGCTGAAGAGCTCCTCCGACATTGTCAAGTGCATTGAGAAACCTATAAATACTCTGCTAGATTTAAGGATCTCTAAGGAAAAAAAGACAATCTATAGAAATAATTTGAATCAAAATACATCATTGGCTGATCTGTAAATCAAATCCTCGTTTAATGTACCGTTGTTTCTCAGTTGAAGAAGTAAATTTTTTATGTTCCTATGTTGGAGGATAACAGAAACAAACAGAATAGTTGATTATATGCRATTAAGTGTCTGGAAAGTAACTAATATACACAAGTAATAATATAAAAGCTTTATCTCACATCCTCGATTATACATATAAATCTATTTCTTTTTATTAAGCCACGAGCAATATCCTTTCAATCACCAGCATGCTGAGTTACAACTGGTTTACTTGTACTGTAATTCACCATCCATTTTTTGCCTTGTTTGCCTTTATAGTTGATGCATCCAATGGTCGTCTTTAGATTGTGAGTACCATTTGGTTTCCCCTAGAACTTTCCTCATATTGGAATTTCTTAACCATCTTTATATGTACTAAATTGATCATTTGCCTCGATTTAACCATGCATGCATCTTTAATGTCCTTATGAAATAAGTTTTTTTCTTTTTGTTGCCAACATTCTGTACTAACATAGACAGCAAAAGTCATACAATGCTCTCATGAAACTTGTAGTTTAAATTTCTAAAAGGAGATGGTGGTCAGGAAAAAATATCCTAAGRTTCTCTATCCATCAATCTGCTCTAATTTTATATGGAGCAATCTCTCTCGATGAATTACTGAAACTTCATACTCCAGCTATTTCATGACCCTTGATGTCATTATTTCCTTCCCGTTGCTACTAGGCTTGTTACTTTCTCTTTGTTAAATATTACTCATACTCATTGGATACAATTTCATGAGAAAAAGGAAAAACTCTCCACATCTCTAATTAATACTTTTTCTTGATTTTGTTTGATCAACTAAATTTATGACATAGACAAATAGTTTTTGATAAAATAGGGGAAAAAAAAAATGAACATGTTGAGAGCATGAAAGCTAACGTTAGTGTATCATCTTTGTTTCCCTTGTCTCGACAAATTCAGATATTGTCTAACAATCACCATAAACCCAACATACCTGCTTAAAAGAACAAATGCATAGTCTTCAAGCCCAATTTCACACAGACGCCACTAGAAACATCATAAATTACTTGAGATTAATTTATGATAATTCCATTGATTTGGAACAACTTAGTAACTTAAATAAAGCACGCTTACCTTTTGGCGCATTGCTATTGCAGCATCAGGAGCATCATTTCGAAGACCGCTTTGAAGACCCTTTACTATCACTTCACGAATACTATTCAGAGATTGTATTGTCTTGAACAAGAGTCCCARCACTTCACTGTCTACAATATTACTTGATTCATTCGCATTATCCAAGCCCTAAAAACAAAAGGAATGAATGCARACTCTTTATTCATTGCAGATCTCAGACCTGCAGAGTTTCTTATGGTACGAAAGCACCAKAAGTAGATCATTTTCCAAAAATATAGTTCTATTTCTAAGACATCCTCTATTTTAGTTGCTATTATTTTTAAATCAGTATATTTTCTAACAATTTGACTTCCTAAAAGCATGGATTTTTACTCATCATAAAGATGAAACATAAAAGAATGATGCTCAAAATGACAATTAAATTAAACAATCAGAGGAATCAATACTTAAAGAAGTGGTGTACCCAATCGATAATCATATTCCATGGACTAGTTTGATAATCTAGAATACTTCATGTCAAATTCAGATGATAATTGAACCATRCCACTTAAGGAGTAAAGCATGCATTAGTAATCTAGAATTTACATTCAGGGCACGTGGGTAACAAGACAAATGACATAACTTATGTCTTCTCAATCGCCATGTAACTTTATCCKTGTGAGATTAGGAATGGTCCAAAAAGCTTAGATTTTTGGGAGCTTTTCATATGACTTTTACACTTCTAAAGCAGTTCAAAGCCAGATCTCATTTCTGTTTTTATAGAAGTAGGGGACCCCAATATAGTGAAAGAAACACATGAAAAAGGCTAAGATTAAAAACTGGTCGGTTTAGAGTCTTTTCCTTCTGGTTTAGTGTTGCCACTTCCTTCTCTATCTTCCTGATCCCCATACCAATAAGCACCTCAATTTAAGTCTCTTCCATTGCTAACTTAAAACTTAATGAAGTCTTGGGTGCATAGCATCCCTTTAAAACAGTCATCCCCAGGAGTATCTTTTACTTCTTTCAGAATCCAGTTTCATTTTCAAAGCTGTCTTTTGTGATGGGACATCATTMCAATGTTAGTGAACTGCTTAACTATTAGTATTATTTCTATTCCAAAGCATTATTTTGGACTATTTTAATCGATTCTATGTATTATTCCTTAGAAAGTATACTCAAGTATCACTATAGGAATATCGTAAAGTCATTGTTATCAGTTTCTGCATCTTCAAATGTTAAACATTTATCTTCTCAAAACTCGAACTCTATCATCTCTTGGCTAAATCAATCTATTTATAGMTCAACAGCAAAACCACAATATAGGTCCTAAACCAGTCTCAAACAGATGAGTTCAATAATTCTGTCRAGAACAGCAGCAAATCAAAATCAAAATTATTTTTGTACCTCTCTTTTCTTTTCTTTCTCTAGCTAAACAAACTATAAGTTTACATACTCCTCTTCAGTCCTCTTCTCTGTTTCCTTGTGTCTCTTCCAACTATTCTCTCTCCCCTCATTCCAAAGCTCCTGAATCATGATGAATATGCTTTGATAAAACATGAGACTATACAGGGAGATCTTAAACCACAGTATTGCTGATGGATTACAGGACTAGATGAGCATGGGACAAAGAGTAAAGCGTGTGTCAACAGGAGTCTTGTAGGTTGAGCAATAAAAGGGCCTGGTTAACAAAAGTAACTTTGCGGTTGAGATAGCAAGTCTCTAGGTATCCGCAATGGTAAAGGACCCAGTTGTCATTCTTTCATGATAAATACGAGACTTTAGCTAAAGAGGAGTTAGTGACAATGTAGCGAACTCACCCTCTCCCACCACCCCTCCCCTATTCTTCTCTTTTCCCAGATAGAGAACCAGAAGGAAAACTGATCCTTTTTTTTTAATTTTTTTTTATCCCCCTTCTTACAAAATAATGCTTTTCCTATAAGGAGGAATTTGGTATCTTCCTTAGTCCTTTCTTGGAATTGATGTTGTCATTCTTCAGCTTCAAACTATATAATTTTGCATTAGAAAGATTGTCCTGTTACCAAGAAGAGGATCCGCAGAAACTGATTGCATACGAATATGTTAAATAAATCGAGATCAACTATCAATCCTTGAAAGCACATCACAGCGTGCAAAAGCTATGCATCAAGTAGAAGAAAAGGYTAAAGGATACAAGTGAATGGTAATCAAGAAACAGAAAAGTACCTTTTTGAACTCCAGAAACTCTGAAAGTATAGATAAACTTTTCTCATCCAGTGATTCCCTGATTGAATCCAACTGTTCTTCGAGACTGAKATATTGTTGTTGACAAAAAGGGAAATAATGTTGTCAAGGACTGAAAATTAGTTCTCAACAGAGTAAATGATATAAGAGAGAATCCDTTAGGAAGACAAGATAGCGCAAAGCATGAGAACAGAAAACATAAATGATGAATGCCGTCCAAGAGGCTTTGGCATTCTATGTTCTAAGAATGTCAAGGTATACTCTACACATCACACATTAAACTGAAGCAAAGGTAGAGGAAAACACAGATCAAATTCTTTTGAATCCTAAAATCCACTGAATTATTATAGTTCTTGGGCAATCTTTTGATTGATATCTGGATAAGTCGCTTTCTTTGCATTCATATTCAGCTTGCAAAAGAAGTTGAATCATTCCGTGCAACAGAATATAAAAGGAGACGAAAGGCAATATCGATCAAGACRTCCTACTAAAATATTTTAATGATTATAGCAGGTATCTTTCTCTTACAAGCCTGCAAGTGGTACTGTGTTTTATTTACAACAAGAGTCAAGAGAGGAAATAGGCAAATCAAACATCAAGAACCATGAAAAGTAATAAATCTGTGGGGCCACTAGTAATTGTGCGCACTATACCTTCCAGCATTGAAGAAATCTTTCAGCTCGCCATAAAATATCTTGAATTGGTCYATAAATGCTTRGCTATATTCCCCAGGGTTCATTGTAATCTTTTCAAGCATTGCTTTTGTGGCAATTASATCCTCAGGACCCGCATTTCGGTGAAGCTTGTTTTGTATGGTATGCTTGATTTGTTGCTGGTTYTAAGTTTAAAAGAAGTTAAACATAGGAGACCACAAGATATGTAAGAAGCACAGACTCAGCATTCATTACCTTKAGGTCATGAGGAATATCATTTCTATGAGCAATGTCCCTAATTCGTGTCAAAGGAACAGATGCGGTGAATTCTGCCTTGAAAGATGGCAAACATGGATGAATCTTCCGGATGACAAGAACTTCCTGCATAKGATCAAATGCAGAAATTTTGTTAGATGAAAAAGAAAATAAAAAGCACATGACAGTAAAGATGGAGTGATAGTCTCTAACAAGCAAAAAGAAAAAGTGAACAGAGAGGGTGATATTCAATCAAATTAGTCTATCTGCATTTTTTCATTTCAAATTCCTTACATAGAGTGACAATTCTCCTTCCTACTTAGAAGTACACATCATTTATGTCCCATCAGCCCTGTTGATGTCTTTTAGCAGCTTCATCATAAGCAGTTAGAGAGARACCATAACATGAATATTTACCTTATAGAGTTGACAACAAATGCACATTATTACATGTCTGATTATCTGTAAACACTACATGAAATTGAACAGAACCTCTTGCATGCCATCTTGTTATACTTTATTCTGCTGGATAAACTTTTAGCCTCTCAAAAGACAAAGTTAACTTTAGTACGAACTTCTATGCTACTTACTTGAAAGGCATAATGATGCTTAAGAACAAACACACACACATACACACACACATGTCTCTAAATCGAACTTCTTATTATATAGTATGCCTATAGCAAGTTTTATCATTCTCCTAATAAAGTTCAACCAGTTACTTCAGAACTTTCCTGAGCAATTTGTTAATTTGGAAAAACTGTCTATATGCATTCTACACTAAACAAGTGTTCTCAACAGCAGTTGCTGATTGCACCTAAAGGATGTACAATATAAGGACAATATCTGGGATTGCAATAAAAAYCATGGAATTGGAACGAAAGGAGATTCAGTAAAGATGGTATACAGAGCTAAAAACTAGCTCATTTAATATCTTACAACAAGATAATAATCAGAAWTTGCTGGAATGCAGCAAAAATTAAAAGAAAAGGGAAAAGAATTTGAGCTGTTAAGGAGAACGGAGACTGAAAATATGAGTATCCGAAGAGTGCTCGCTTACGGTAGATTACAAACTACTATTAATTAAGAGAAACTTCAAATGAAAAGCTAAAAAGCCATCAGTAACCTGAAGGGATGCATCTTTCCTGTAGGAAATCCTTTCTAGTTCACGAAATATAAGCCTGGAAATCTCAGCATGCCTGTTTGGCCTATGATGGCCCCCATCCTCAAAGCAGGCGATTTGCCCTATGTTTATCCACTGAATGCAAGGGCAAGATATGAGAAGCCAGAAGTTGAACCAATTAATTAGAGGAAAAGCAGCAACTGAAAATACCTTCAGATAGATGGCTGAATAAGCAAGAGCCTCCAAGCGGTGTTCACTCTCCACATTTCCAGCTACAAGTTCCCGGACAATTTCAAGCTATGTAGATGAAGAAATGTAATTAATGATTATTAGCCGAAGGAACTTTTTTTCCCACTGAAACATAGTAGATCACATCTTACAAACTCAAAAATGAGAAAACTACAAAACAAGGTTTGGAAGCCAGCAGAAAATTATATAAACTGGTTGTATTCTTAACATACTAAGAWATAGGGTGGCCTGTCATTTAAAATCACAAAGCTAAACCATAAAAGCTAACCAACCAAATCAAAACATCCAAATCACACAAAAATGTCTGGATCAGTTTTGCAACAAAAAAGTAGATCAGAATAAGAGTAAATGATGGAACTTCTCTACAAACAAGCAACAGAAACCTAAAACCATGATTCAGACATCTACCTTACACACACACTYACAAAGAAAGTGGCCTTAGCTCTAGTCAGTGTTGTCTTCCGGCATTCCTACTGCATAACATCCTTTATTTTCAAATCAAGTCATCCTTTACTTTATGGCAAATAAGTGTGTTATCCACACAATTCTTCCAACATGGAGATCATGCTTTTCATTTTCCTTGTGATGCTCCAGAAAGTCAACAAAGATAACCCTTGATGGCTTTCAGAGAGAACACTTGGCTAGAAATGCATGAGGAAGAAATTGGAAACAGGTGTATCACATCTCTGAACGTCTGAACTGTCCTAGCATCAATCATCTAAACAACAAAGACAAGGTAAACTACTAGACAAAGAATAATCCTTGACTACGAATTCATCAAGAATAGGAGAACAGCAAAGGGAATAAGACAACCAAAAAAAAAAAAAAAAATCATTTGTCAGAGGTAAAAGTAATAGGTTATTTATTCTAGCAATACAAAGATAGCTAAATTTTCTCTATGTAAATAAATTAAGATTACCAAGAGTGGAAAACTTTTGGTATATAGATTAGTTCTCATCAAGAATAGAGTAGTAAATTCAATGAATGTTTACAAACCTCACCCGCACCAAATGTAAATATACTAAGGAAACAAATTAAAAGATTTTCCCTCATGTGAAAAATGTCCTGGGAGGTAAAGAAACAAATGGAAAGSAAATCCAAAACAGCATAACCTCACTCTCTTGTGCAAGTCAACAAAATACCTTAAACCTATACACAGATGTACTCAGGTAGCATCAAACTAGTCCAAATAAGATAATAAGAACTCCAAATAAGACTCAATACTGTGGGAGACGCAAAACAGCCCACACTGAGAGAGAGAGCAGGCCCAACTATAGCTAGTTTCAGATTTTGCCCAATGCAGATCTTGTTCCTTGTACCAATTTAGAAGTATATTATCCTAACTTTCCTCCTCAGTTCTAACATAATTACAAAGTCACCGAACATCAATTTTAGAACTTGGGATTGTGAAAACACCTCGCTATAAGTGAATGCAGACACCATATAAGTTGATTCAAGCTTAAATGACTATGACATTACTGTTGATCCAAATATTAGGATTAATAAACTGAATCAATCTAACACTGAAAATGGAAGTTGTAGGCATCTGTATAAAACATATGGTAGAACTTGGAAAAATTTATAAAGCAGCGAGAACAAGCAACACTAGTATCGCAGAGAAAACAATTTCATGTGGTATAGCTGTTAGATCTGAATACTTCAAAATAGATATATGTGTTTTTCTCCCTTCTTCCATCTTTAAACTCAAAGCAAATAGTTCCACATCAAGTATACACAATCTTTAAGAAACGTCGAACTAACTTTAAGAGGTCTGTAGAACGTATTTCAGAAACACATATAAAAAAGGGCAGAAACTGTACAACTTTGAATGCAAGATATTAATATGTTAGACTGCCAGACAGCAGAGAAAACTAGAAAAAACACATGCAAATCACTAATTTACCTTCCGCCACCAATTCCGAGCATTCTTATCATCTTCAACCAACTTTAGAGCAATCCCTCCAAGACCTGATGTGTCCCACCTCCGTTCCTTGTTCATGTCTAGCTGCTCCTTCGAATGAATAAAAGATATAGCCTTCCCTTGCCATTGTTCCACAAAAGGACTTGCCACTACTTCTGGTGCAGCAGTGTCTTCAATAGTTGCAGAACCATTGTCACCTACTTTCTCCATCTCCTCTGATTCTAAGGATACTAAGTTTGCAGGTTCACCTGTCACGTTCCAGTGGCAAACAATTTCAAAACTTCCTTTTCCTGGTAGCATCAAGACCCGATTATCTCCACTCTCCCACAAAAGGTTCTTGTCCTTTCCGACAATCACAAATTTATACTCAACAGACTCGTTCCCTTTCAACTCCAATTCACAAAGCCATCCATTTTCTGTCCAGTCCATCATTACTTTCTTCTTCCATGATCCTAGCTCTGTTATTGAACCCAAAATTGCAATGTGCTCCCCAAATTCAACTTGGTGATCAAGCCGAACAGTTAACCACACTTTCTCATGGCCTRGCCTGGACTTATTTTTCTTCTTCTCTCTCTTCTCTTCTTCCCTGCTTCAAAAGCCACTGGCAACTCATTTCTGCTCCAAATCTTCTCAACAGATTTTTATCTAAAAATTTGATTTCACTAAAAGCAGAATAAAAGACAACCATGCTACATCTTAAATGTTGCTTACAAATTTGGACCAAGGTCTCATTTTGCTAAAAGAAACAAAATGGTGCAACCAACAAAACATAAAGGATCTTACGTTCAGAGGCTAARAAAGTGAAATCATAAATTTAAGTGTCATCTTATCAATTAAATTTTTCCTTGTTATTTCATCTATTTTTAATATTTTCTCTTTCTCGTGTTATTTTACACCATAAGGGTCTACTMAATTTTCTGCATGGCCCCTTAATAATAAACTACTTATAAATTCTCATATCCAATATGTTAAAGAGTAAAAGAAAAAGTCACGCACTAAATGTGATTTTCTTGAGAATTCCGAAATCGATTGCAWTCTCAGGTGTTTCCTCATGATTCATGAGAGGCAAATGATGAATCTGGTTTTGATTAGTACGCTTACTAAGTCCTTTCACACATGAACCATAACATTAAGATATTTTACAGGTCAACACATTTTAACATACAGGAACTTTGCAATATGGGGTGAAAAAGAAAATGATGAACTCAATTACATCCTCTGTTATGTATACCAGGATAAGTAAACAGTACTTGGCATATGCAATTCTTAACTATGCTTGAAGCACAAATGCAATTTGTTCATATTAACTTCACAGGTCACATTCTTAAGCTACACTTAGCATGAATGAAGTTTAAACTCAGGTTTAGCACTCATTTTAGAAAATATTCTGAGATGCCAAATACAACATTGTGAGAAACAGAATGCATGACATTCTGTTCATGATTTGTAAATGTAAAAGTGTCCTGCAATTTACACTTCAGTGCCATAGAATGAAACCATTTGTTAGGATATGGTAGCATTTCGTGAATAAATAGCTGAAATCAAAAAACAAATAGCCCGAATGGAGTAAAGAGCAATTTAACCAAAATAAAGCTGGAGCAGCTTCCGGAACATTTTCCTTCTTCTATGGCCTTGGCCCCTGACTTTAGATTGACAAAACCAAATTGAAACAAGAATCACATAAAAGATAAAAAAATATTAGCTTTCCATTGCTCACAAACTTGTCTGATATCTTTTTACAACCAATTATACACTAAAAGAACCAAATAATTCTAGCTCCATTCTAAAAGAGCAATCGTGATTACCTCATAGTTTGAACGGAAGAAACCCCACAAATAATTCTAGCTCCAGAACTGCCCCGATTCATAAAGAACCCCAAATTTCTATCCGGCAGCAAATTACTCAAAGATGGTCTGAACAAGCTCAACTCCAAACTAATTCCCCTCTGTACTCTGTGTTGGTTTTCAAGAAATTTGAATAACCTTTTACCAGAGGAAGAACAAACCGAAATGGGAACCGGATTGCAGCGTACAGAAAACAAAGAATTCATTCTACAGTAAAAACAACACGGTAACTACAGTAATTGATCCTTCACAACTCAGATTCCAGAGACCCTCTTGAGAAGCGAGGAATTCTTTCCCCCTCTTTTTGGTTTATGCCTCAATAGCACTAGCAGTTATTGCAATGATTGAGTGAAGATGGGGAAAGGAAAAGGCATAGATCCCCATAAGKGATCTCACGAGCAACATGTAATGGATTCAAAATTCAGAGCTTTACAAAATGGAGGACCTTTCATACTTGTGTGGATAACTGTAATTTGATCAAACGCACGTGTGGATATATCAAGGGATATTTATTTCTTGATATTTATTTAAATATTTTTTTACTTCYAAATTRATAAYTTTAATRTAATTGTTCGTTAAAATCAATAAATTAAAGCTAAAAAGAAGTTTCAATTTGAATCCTTTTTTACTCGAACCGAGCCTCAATTAATCTTAATTAATTTATAAATAATCTTAATCACAAAGAATTTGATTCAATAAATCTGAATTAGTCTTAATTTGTAACTAATCTTAATTTCAAAGGTTCAATCCAAGCAGAGCCGAATTAGTGTCTAATCTGGCCCTTGCTTATTGCAGCACTCTGAAACATACTATCTTATYCTTCTTCTCATTGCTTTTCGAAAATTATATATTTTCCTTTTAATATATAACTCGTAATAATTATTGGACCAATTAACCTTATATTTTAATCTTCTTTGGCTTCTCCGAGTAGAGCTACTTCTAACTAACACTATTGTAAGAGGAAAGAATAATAAGGTGAGCACGAAATTTAGACCAATTTTATATTAAAATTATATAATCATGTAAACAATTCATGTTAAAGAAAGAAACACTCTTGAATATTATACGTTATACCTACTTATGATCAATCAAAATGATTTGGTGATCGAATTCTCTCTTGTACATAAGAATCAAAAGAAGAGATCAATCCAATTACAATTCTGTGGCTTTAGTTAAAAGCATAGAGTTCTTCAACAAAGAACACAATCAAACTGAAAACAGATTCGAGCTACCTGTGTTCAAGAGTTGTTCTTCAAGACTACTGATCTTGATCATCTGTCATCGTGTTCCTTCGAGCAGCCTTACTTCTTTCAAGAACCCTCTTGACAGCAATGTCAAATGCATCTTCAAGAATCTCAAATTGGGAGCTCGGATCCGCGTATAGGATTCTGGGAATCAAGCMTATAACCTCCTCCTGCATTTCAAGAACTTGATTTTCTGATATACCAAGCAATATCTTCTCTATATTTGTTTTGCCATTCTAATGGCATTTTCAGGAATGAAAACAGAATACTTCGAATGAATCTCTGGCAAATGCCAAATATATTGGTTATATGCAGTTTCCACATGAAAGAAAACCGGAATGCATCCTGCTAAAATCGAGTCAAAAGTTGATCTTCTAGTAGACGAATCACCAGGTGGCTGCAGGCAGAATTTAGAGTTCTGCAATGATTTCATAACATGAACTGGATCATGACAAGAACTCGAGCGGCAATCCAAGAGTTTGCAGTTCTTGCCTGATGCCAAACATTGTCTGATGATCTTGCCTCGGATAGAATCTTGCATATTGGGACGAGGGGCACCGGCGATAGAGTACAAATACGTCCTCTTCTGGTTTTGGATCTTTCTCTGCCATTTGGAAACTTCACTTTCACTGGATGGGTGGAAATATGTCGGATATGGAATTGCAATGTCAGTGTTGCTCCAGGGGCTTGATTCAATGGTAAGCATTGTCATATTTTTTGCCTCAGSCAATGACATTAGATTGCTATCCCAATCAGAGCCATTATCAGTAACTCTCCTGAAATCCCAAGAAATTCTTCCTGAAACAAAGAAATGGTCTCTACCCCACATGTGTTTCCATTCTTGTTGTCCTCSAAGCCACTTCACCAAATCAAGAGCAGCAGCATCTCTTGCTGATGTGTTACTGTTCCATAGGCATCGYACGACATCTAGGCCAGCATAAAATGGCACATAAACTGCTGTAGCCAATGATGAATTGCTGGTTAAACATTTGTATTTCTTCATTCTGCTGTGGAAAATTACCTCTAAGGAGYATTGATCTGTTGCATACCAACTCTGGTTTTGAATAACATCACCAGAATCTGTAATCTCAGGACCAAAACCATTGTTCACTATTGCAGACGTGCACATGTCAAACCACTCAAAGGGTGATGAGGAACAGTTCTTGATAATATCAGTGTTGAATCTACTAGGAAGATTATGAACATAGYTATATCGACCCCAACAAGAATCAAAGCCATCGCTTCCATCACTGTGTAGAATTTCCTTTCTTTCTTTTCTAGGGAATAAATTGCAAACTTCTCTTGGGACAAACCCACGAAGAGAAATAGATCTGAAGAGAGAAATAGAGCTATTGTGACTGGATATCAGTACCAAAATAAAAGAAACAAAGGAAGTTACGAGAACACACCAGTGTTTCTTGCTATACTTCCCCTCAATGATGAACTTTTCCATCTGCTTACTGGTTCTCATGCATATATCTGTAGGTTTTCAAGCCCAGAATCCTTGGTACAGAAGGTCTCCAAACTTTCAAGTAGAAAGCGGAGAGYGGGGGTTCTTTACCTTCCAAAAATACTTCTAGTTAATATTTATACAWATGGTACTTRCCTTCCTGTACTCAATATTCAATATTTTATCCTTTCCTTGCCTTTCCATTGCTCGATTGATAAAGTTAAAAGGTTTTGAATCTTCTATACTACACTCGATAAAATATGTTTTTCAGATCTTCTATGCTACATTCTTGAGAATCAAAATATGTTTATACTAATTAATTAAATCTCACGAACTAATTCATTAGAGTCGACTAGTTATTGTAAACGTTTTTAATTGTTAAGAGTGTAATATTTGAAATAATAGACCAATATATAAGATCTCAAGACGTAATTCTTCTGTAAGTTCAAGTTTAGATGGGAATCCATAATCGGTAATTTACTGATAATTTTTTCCATCTTTTGCTGCAGATTTGGTGCATGTATAGATTGATCTACTTTATGTATTTAGCCATTGAAATCTTATAAGCTTTCAGTCTGAAGATCAGAAAGAATCATTTCATTAAAATTATGAAAGTATGAAAAATAAATATTCGGATTGAGGGAAATGAGAAGAGAGGAAAGGAAGCAACTGGAGGAAGAAGAAAGGATATGAGATGGAAAAAGACGATTGAGTCTCTATCGTTATTTATAAATAGAAAAGAATAAGAATTTATAATTTTATTCGTACTTTGAAGTGATTGAGTCTCATTTCGTTTATTTATGTCCACATTTTGATGTAAAAAATAGGTTATATATTTTTAATCTAATCAGAATCCCTAGATTGCTTCTTTCCTTTCCGTGCAACTTCTTTGATCCAAACTTAATTAAACAAATCCAACATTGAATGGTGATTAACATATTTTGACTTTCAACGTTATATATTTTTAAGAAAGACCATTTAACTTTACATAAAATGAACGTTATATCATAATTGCATGTATGATTCATTAAGACCTTCACTGTTAATGCACAACATAAAGAGGATCGAAACATCCATTGAATTCCTCAATTTCTCCGAGGGGAAACCACAGAATGAAGAAACCATTATGCATCAGAAATTACTGCAACAACTATTTCTAACATTCTTGCTCTGCTATTATCTACTGTTTATWGTAGTTTTCATTCTAGTTTCAACTTCATTTCAGGGTAAAAACCCTACTATATCAATGTTTTCAAACTATATGGTTGTATCAAGGGGGCAAGATCATCTGATCTTCGACTGGAATGATGCTGTTAAGAAGATAAACTCTCTCCCCATGGCTGAGAGCAAGGTTATCTTGGAAGCCCAGAAACGTAGGACGACTGGAAATAGACCTGATCACCAAGAGGGTTCATCCAAGGCATGTCAAGATCAATACATATTNTTAACATTCTTGCTCTGCTATTATATACTGTTTATAGCAGTTTTCATTCTAGTTTCAACTTCATTTCAGGGTAAAAACCCTACTATATCAATTTTGTCAAACTATATGGTTGTATCAAGGGGACAAGATCATATGATCTTTGACTGGAATGATGTTGTTAAGAAGATAAACTCTCTTCCCATGGCTGAGAGCAAGGTTATCTTGGAAGCCCAGAAGCGTAGGACGACTGGAAATAGATCTGATCACCAAGAGGGTTCATCCAAGGCATGTCAAGATCAATACATATTAGCTCGTGATCTTCCAATCAGGGTTTGTGATGAAAGTCTTCAAAGTTGCTCAAGAATAGTTAAATGGCTCTATATGTGTAAGGCCATATTGAATAAATCAGGTTACGAGTTGGAAATGGCCTTTTGAAAATGCCTGTTTCGTCAATACAAAGTGCAATCTGTTTTGCATATTGGAGTADTACGATTCAAGAGTGAAAGAGGGTTTATGAATGCCAATCACCACGTTGGTTGGAGATAAAAGATTAAAGATTATGGAATAGTTAGATAGATATAGACATATAACATAATTATATGTGTAATAAAATATATATATAGCTAATGTAGTATAAAATATATTAAAATATTTAGAATCAATTGATTCATTTTAGAATTAGGGACTTATCGTGTTATTAGTGGTGCAATAGAAAATTTAGAATGGGCTGATTCATTCATATTAGGAATTGAAAATAATAAAAAGATTTGGTATTTTTTTGGAATCTTTTAATATCTTATTACGCATGACATGACGTGTTTATGTATTATTATCTATAATACTAATAATAACTCATAAGAGTTGCATTAAGCTACTTGCTTTCTCGAAGAAGTATTTGGAATTTTTTAAATTGTTTATTAGAATGATTCACATTTTGATCAATGACTGCTGATTATTTTATTCTTCGTTCATACGCTACTTATGACTTTAACAAGCTCTGATGTTGCCTCATCTCGCAAAAATAACGTAATCTCATGATGTACTAGTCATTTTGTAGGTATAATCTTCTATTAAGTTATTAATTTTTAAAATTCATCATAACATGAGATTACAATGGGGATGAAAATAAAACAAAAATGGCACCAGACCAGAAAAGAGGATTCTTGGTTCGACAAAAAGACTCGGTATTTTCATGGTCTTCTTCAAACCATCAACTTGGGCCTTTGGCGCCATCAGACCTCCTTTCGGACTTAGTAAGTAATTAAGAAAACCAGTGTGTTCTTGTTTCAAAAATGAAGATACTTGTTTCTTAGAACGGTGATTACTTTCTAACGTTGTTCTTGTAAATTACAATGAAAATCGCTGAAATTTTGAGTCACCAGCAGAAACGGAAAAACGAGATAAGGAAAAAAGAACCCTATACTTGCCAGGTATGCTCATTCTAGCGCCCAAAATTCAAGATTCGCTCTTGGGATGACCAGTTCTTCCTGAAAACCAAAGGCAAGCAAATGAGGAACCCGCAAGTGAAGCTGATCATCTAGAATCTAGAGAAACCAAAGGCAAGCAAATGGGGAACCGCAAGAGGAGCCCTCTTGATCATCTAGAATCTAGAGAAGCTGAGGAATCGCCGGATGCTTGTTTCTACAGAATTATTTTTGAAGCAAATAGACTGGTAATTTTCCACTCTCTTTCAATTTAAACGTGAAACTTGTTGAATCTCTATAACCGTGAGTTTTATGGTGTGAGAATTAGTACTAGTATTTGATGATCGAAGTTTAGTTTTGTCAAAGGCGAAAACTTGTGATTATTGCGGTGTTTTAGATAGAAAGTTACAGTCTTGATTCTTTNTATTAGTGGTGCAATAGAAAATTAGAATGGGCTGATTCATTCATATTAGGAATTGAAAATAATAAAAAGATTTGGTATTTTTTTATGGATCTTTTAATACCTTATTACACACGACATGATGTGTTTATGTATTATTATCTATTACACTAACAATAACTCATAGGAGTTGTGTTAAGCTACTTGCTTTCTCGAAGAAGTATTTGAAATTTTTTAGATTATTTATCAGAATGATTTACATTTTAATTAAAAACTGTCGATTATTTTATTCTCTGTTCATATGCTACTTATGACTTTAACGCGCTCTGATGTTACCTCATCTTGCAGAAATAACATAATCTCATGATGCATTAGTCATCTTGTAGATATAATCTTCTATTAAGTTTCATCATAACATGAGATCACAATAGGGATGAAAATAAGACAAAAATGGCACCAGACTAGAAAAGAGGATTTTTGGTTGGACAAAAAGACCCGGTATTTTCATGGTCTTCTTCAAACCATCAACTTGGGCCTTTGGCGCCYACAGACCTCCTTTCGGACTTAAGTAAGTAATTAAGAAAACCATTGTGTTCTTGTTGAAAAAATGAAGATATTTGTTTCTTAGAAAGGTGATTACTTCCTAACGTTGTTCTTGTAAATTACAATGAAAATTGCCGAAATTGTGAGTCACCAGCAGAAATGGAAAAACAAGATAAGGAAAAAAGAACCCTATATTTGCCAGGTATGCTCATACTAGCGTCCCAAATTCAAGATTCGCTCTTGGGATGACCAGTTCTTTCTGAAAACCAAGGACAAGCAAATGGGGAACCCGCAAGAGGAGCTGATCATCTAGAATCTAGAGAAACCAAAGGCAAGCAAATGAGGAACCGCAAGAGGAGCCCTCTTGATCATCTAGAATCTAGAGAAGCTGAGGAATCGCCGGATGCTTGTTTCTACAGAATCATTTTTGAAGCAAACAGACTGGTAATTTTCCACTCTCTTTCAATTTAAACATGAAACTTGTTGAATCTCTATAACCGTGAGTTTTATGGTGTGAGAATTAGTACTAGTAGT
>MEJB01000033.1:498364-513372 GCA_001752375.1 Rhazya stricta
TTTGAATTTGTTAGTCAAAGGAAATTCCACTAATTTTCAGTGCATAAGTAGGCAAAAATTTCTCTAATTGCCAAAGCGCAGGGAGGGCAGTTTTTTCTTGAATACATTTCGTGTTTTTTGGAGCACCTGCATTGTGTTTAACGATCATGGGAAAGTGGAAATTTCTTCTCCTGAAATCTTCTTGAGGAAGAAGTGGGATAGCAGTGTCTTAAACATTTCCCGAAAATTTGGTGAAGTTTGTTCTTTTTTTGCCAAAATTTGGATGTAATAATACAATTGGAATCGGATAATGGTTTGCCTTATGATAACTGGCCTGTGAAAGTACAGTTMAATAATTAAAACACTTAGTTCCAAGTAGATCAAGCTCCATTTAGAAATTTTCATGACTTCAGCATCTATGAACAAGAAGTCTACGAATTTGTAGACTTTTACATCTTTGGCTGAGTTTGCAAGAGAGAGTTCTATGGAATGATTTCTTTTTGGCCATTAATGATAGTACTATGATGAAATCTTAAACAATCAGCAGTTCTTATGTCTGCAAGGATTGGATGGAAAACATCTTGCCCTTCATGAAGCATTGATTTCCATGTTTACAATCTTTCATGCATATGCATAGTCACCTAATGCTGCAATGCAAACAATTTTAATATGTGAAGAATTACTTAATCAGGTTGTAAATCTCTTGTAATAAGTACCAATTGGATTCAGCTGGATATTTCTATTTTCAGTCTTAAAAGGACAAAGTTTCTTTATGATTTCTTTGTTCAAAGGTTAATTTCTTTAAAAGTTCAAGATATAGCGCCAGTCATTGATCTTTTTGGATAAAAMGTGTTATGATTTGTTGCCAGGTATTGTCGAGAAGGTTTTCTCAAGTATATGGTGATGAACTGTCCAAGGTTGTAAGACTTATTCTTCCTGCTGGTGGAATTTGGAAAGTTGGACTAGAAAAGTTAGACAATGTGTGTGTGCTTTCTGATGGCTGGCAGAAGTTTGTGGATCATCACTCTATTTTTCCTGGACACTTTTTGCTCTTCAACTACAGAGGAAATTCAGAATTCAATGTTAGCYTTTTTGACCTTACAGCTACTGAGATTCAGTATCCATCTAGCGGTAATCCTGAAACGTGTGGGTGTAATAAGAACAATGTGGTGCCTGAAGGAGAAGAATTTTGTGATGATGCAAAAGATGTAGAAGCAGAAGAAGAGAAAGAAGAAGAAGAAGAAGATGAAGATGACAACGATGATGCYTCTATTACAATTTTAGATTCACCGCCTAGTACAAGATTCAGGTCTTCACTAAATGATGCTTCTACAGGATGTTCGAATAAAGTCAGCAGAAAAAGAACACGAGAGGTAAGTGCTATAAATTTAGATGGTCAGTCCAGCAGAAGTATAGATGCACTTGAGCTGGAATCTTCTAAAMATCTCAATCAAGAGACTTGTTCGAGTAAGTTTCCTAGTAGCAGTTGTTATTTGTAAACTGAACTGTCGGAAATTTGAGTATTCTAGTTACTGAACTTGTAACCATAAATGAATTGCAGAAAGACATAAATATTCTCGAAGCTGTTCGAAAAGATCAGCACCTACAGCCCTAGAGAGTGAGAGGGCACTCAATGCTGCAAAGTTATACAAGTCTATTAATCCTTCATTCATAAGGTCTATGAAACGGTATAATGTCCATACCCATTACAATTTGGTAAGCCTTTAGATCTCAAATTCTACATTCAATGATAAAGCCAGCTATATTCTTTAACATATCTGCTTCTGCAGCATCTACCTACCAAATTTTCTAGAGAATATCTGCAGCCGTGTCCAGATTTCATTGAACTTCAGGATTCGGATAATGAGAAGTGGTGTACGCATTGTGTCATAAGAGATCGTAGGGTTTGGAGTCTGGGCAAAGGATGGTCTAAATTTGTCCAAAAAGAAGAACTGAAAGTTGGGGATGTTTGTGTTTTTGAGTTGATCCAGACTGAGAAGGTGGTGTTTAAAGTCACCATATTTCGAGCCAAAAGTGATTGAACGCGAAGCGCAGATTCTTCTGTGTACACACAACTACTAAGAGGATGAACTGATTGCTGATTGTAGAATGTTGAATCAAGCAGCTATCTTATTAGATCTTGTTAGCTTTTGTCCAGTTATTAAATATACATGACGTTAATTTTGTGGGAACTAGTTGTGCTTTTTGAGTAAACTAGCATCATGCACTTAATAACTTCATGTATCAGAATTTGTACCTTTTGTACCTTTTTTATTGGTAGACAATTCCTGAATGAGATTAAACTCTCTTTCTACTGAATCATGTTTGCAATTGCAGATTTGAAAGAACAATGTAGAAATTTAAACTCTTAACAAAATTTGAATTACGAGTTCCAAAGTTTCCAATCCGCAGAACTACTAGCTACAAACAAAAGCTACAAACAAAAATTCTTATAGTAAAACTGAAAAACAAAATCCAAGAATTGGAAAGACTAATCTTATTCAGAGCGAGGCTTTCATGATCTTCTGATGAAGACTAAAGCCGCGCTAACAACTTATTCGAGATCACCAGAACAGCACTGCACAACTCTTGCACATTCTGGCTGGCTTCTTTGAGCTCTGGCGATTCAGCTGGTGGAGAAGTATAACTATCATCACAAGCATCAGGTCTATCCAGGGCTGCAGATGCATAACTGCCTACACTTCCATAGTCCAACCCATTGAAGGCACTTCTGCCATCATCAAAGTCGGCAATGATGTCCCCATAGTTCTCCAAGAAAGAGCCGTATTGCGTTCTGAGCACAGGATTTTTCGCTTGCTGCTCAAGGGACCTTACCAAGTTGGCTGTAGATTTAGCCTTGGACTGTGCTAAATCAATGGCAATGTGGCCGACCCAAGAGACCTGCACCTTGAGAACGAGGGTCTGATCGTAGAGTTTGGATACAGTAAGAAGGGTTGATGATTGTTTTGGAGCAAATCTCAGAGATCAAGTCATTGGCTTTCAGGTCTCCTAGTGCACCAGTGAAGCAGACATAGAAAAAGGCCAAGGAAAGAGCAAGAAACACAAAAGAACTGCTAAAAAGATAGCCATGACAGATTGACAATGTTTCTTCTTCTTGCAATGGCCTTCTTGAGTTGATCAGATGATGATTTTATAGTAGTTCTTGTGCATGACAATAAGGAAATTCTTAACTAGAGAAGCAGAAATTAGTGCATTGTTTAGAATTAGGAAGTTGCTAAATTGGATTCAAAAAAATTAGTGAGCATCTTAACATATATAGAAGGAAACAGAATAGGAAAGGAAACTTTGAACTGGAACCCCATTAATGTTCTTTTATCCTCTTGCCCTTATATTACTTAAATAATTACTTTATTTTCTCCAACATACTTAAGTTGGGTAAATCTTAGAAAAATATAATTAATTATTTTAAAATATATTTTAAAAAATTTCTCGTCGAGAAAAAATTCTAATGCAACATCTCGTACCATTCCACTTGGAATAGGTTAAGTTATTCTTTTCTTTTAAGTGTTTAGAGGGATTGTTAGAGTGAAGTGATGATTCATTCTATTATTTTCTTATAACTATTATTTGATATTGAAACGTGATGAAACTAACAATGATTACACATTAGAATTTAATTTGCTGAGCATAAATCAAAATACTCTAGTAGCAAGTGGAGATTTAAAAAATTCGTATACCAAAGGGTATATCCTAGTTTAAAATCATAAATCAGCATTGTCCAGGCTTCAAAAATCATGAACCAACGGACCTAGCCCGATTCAAAATCATGTATCGACATAGATTGACTCATCTATCTATATTCAACGATATTAGTGTAACTAAATATATACGTTCTGCGTAATAGACATCCAAAAGATTCAATCGAAATCACACAAAAACTTAATAAGTAAACAAGGTTTCAAAGTACTTAKACAATTATGGTATGGCTAGATTTCTCACCCATCAGCAAACCAAAGGGAAAAGAAACATGGTATCCTTAATATACTAAATTGGGAAGTGTCTTCTAATCCTATTTGCTTTTGGTTTTTGAGTTCAAAATCTCTATATATATATATATATATCACCCAAAAATCGCCTCTGCCAAAACAAGATTCTCCTTCCATTAGGTACCCAGTATTCCCATGGCTACACAATCAACCCTTCTGCTTCAGAAACAGCTCAAAGATCTCTGAGGAAACCCAGTGGAGGGGTTCTCAGCTGGTTTAGTTGACGAAAGCAATGTCTTTGCATGGAGTGTCACCATCCTCGGGCCTCCTGGTACACCCTATGATGAGGGATGCTTCAATGCTATAATGAAATTTCCATCTGATTATCCCATGAACCCTCCGACACTGAAGTTTACTTCAGAGATATGGCATCCGAATGTGTATAAAGATGGTCGAGTTTGCATATCTATTCTTCATCCTCCTGGTYATGATCCGAATAACTATGAACTTGCAACAGAGCGTTGGTCTCCTGTGCACACGGTTGCGACTATAGTTCTGGGTATCATATCCATGCTCTCGAACCCAAACGATGAGTCTCCTGCAAACATTGATGCTGATATATAATGGAGAGAGAGGAAGGATGAATTCAAGAAGAAGGTCAGACAATGTGTGAGGAAGTCACAGGAGATGTCATGAGCATATGCTTGCATGGGAATATGAGATTTTCCTTTTTCTATGTTTTAATTCTTGAGTTTTGTATTTTTATTCTTAAATATTATTATTAAAATATAATTGACAGATGGGTTAAATCTATATCCTTCTAACCTAAATCCACAATGGACATCTTGAACCTGAAACTCAAGTTTACATGTATATAATTGATCTTGATATGATCCTAATATCACATTATATAAATTCTCCTTKAAATAACGATAAATGTTATTTGTCYATATTTTAATATTAAAATCGAGTGGGATCCATAATTGAGAGGGTGGCCGTTGATTTTAATACTAAAACTGCTATATATAAATTGATTAGAACGTGAATTTAGATCGGATGGGTATGGAAATCAACTCATCTCTAAAATTAATTATATTATATTACAAAGAAAATATATCTTTTTCATATATCATCTTCCATGCAAATGCATGGGGGCTCAACAAATCCTCTAACTTTCTACTACTGGAAGAAGGAAGAAAATCTCCTWYAGTTCRGCAGAGCACAGCAAGAAGTATCTACTTTTCAGAACCTGTGTCACCAACATCATCAAATTGAGGAACAATGAAAATAGAACCATACTTTCTCCAGTGTGGAAGGCTCATATATAGTTCGTGGTATAATTTACGGGTATAGGCCTCCCACTCGACAGCTGCAGCAGAGAATCTAGCCCAGTCAAAGGAGCATTGCTGCTTTCCAGAATTCAGATCATTGATAAATGTTTCTACCTGTAGATGATCTTTCAGAACCACTTGTTTCAGGCAATTAATTTTCTCCTTTTCTTCTTCAGAAAGCTGTTTCAGTTTGGCAGATACCCCTTGTGCTTCAGTCTCCTCCAGTTTTGAGCCCTTCCAACAGTAAAACTGCACCACCTGATATTAAAATGAAAGAAACATAAACATATAAAGTCCACCTCAAGAAAATTAGCATCTCATTTGAAGAAAGATCAATAAATCAGCAGTAATATTTAAGATTTACACCTGCTGCCTAAAAGTGCACTAAAAAGCGTGTGTCTCTGTAGTCCATTTTGGAAATCTCAAGCTTGTGTGCAATGAGCTAACTAGTTGAGGAGGACATCCAATTCCAGCAGTTATTATAAGCACATGCATAAGAACTCAAAGACAGTCATTAAATATAAGAAGTTATCTACTCATGAATTTACAGTTGAACAAAAGATCATACTGCAATGGTGATTAAGCAACACATAAGAATCCGAACATCTAGTGGTGGAGAAATAATTAATATCTCAAAATGATATCCCAGTCACTACCTTCCAGAATTTTGTTCCATTAAATTGGTTCATAAAGATGAATACAACACAATCTTATTTGGCAAGTAAATATGAACACATTGAGTTCATTTTCTTGTTTGCAGTCACTCGTGAAACAGCCAAAAGCCTGTCCATACGTCTGACCATTGATAGCTTACAACAGGGATTAATGAGATAAGGAATTTCAGTGATGTAGGTTGAAGGGAATTATGGCAGCCGTTTCACATTACAATTCAACTAATAGATTAGGAATAGGTGATTAGTACCCCCAAAAAAAAAAAAAAAAAAAAAAAAAACAAGAATGAATCCAAAAGACTTCCCAGCATGTAAAAAAATTCAACAGAAAGGAAATAATGACAAGAGTTGTTAACTGGTTAACTTCATATGCAATCATGGAAACCATTTCAAAATCATTTCTTCTTTCGGTGTTTACCATCAGAAAAATTGTAAACAAACCTAGGCACAATTAACAAAGGAAAGGTACCTGAAGGACATGCAAGATGTTGACAAATGTCATCTCAAACAWCTCATCTCCCCATGCCAATTGTAATGGTCCCATCAGTGATTCTAATAACTGGTTTGGTGAATTTACAGTTGGATGACAAAGCTGCTCAGAAGAAGAATAAAGATCCAGTCTGAGAGCATGTAATTTTGCACAACGTATGTCAAATCCTGACTGGAATTTTGAAGCTTCATCGGGAGGAAACCAGTACATGGGGTTGGATGCTGGCATAGGTAAATATGAGCCAAACTTGCTATTCAAATTATCTAATGAACCTTGAGAGATAAATGAAATCAGTTTTGCATCTTCATCATGAGATACATCTCGACTGAACCACATTGTAAGTGTAACTCGTTCACCTTCAGTAATCTGGTTGAATAATTTAACATTAAAAGAAAATTTAGCAAAATATGCTAACCTCTGGTTAGTGTTTCTYTGATAGACTGCAAAAGAAAATGCACAAACAATGTTTCTACGGCAGAATTATTAAAAAGATGTTTTATCATCACTCTTCTGCTAATGTTAAAACAAGTTAGTCCTACTGTAGCAAGAGATATTCCCATTCAAATGAGCAAAATGTACATGTCAGGACACAAATGATATTTACATATAATTTTCTTTGTTTACCCCACGCATAAGTGAGACATTGTAATATTGATGACCTAAAATTATACATAAACATAAACCATGGGTATTCATCTTTGATAATCTGCAAAATGGTTCTGAATCACGAAGCTGTCTCAAGTCTCAGATCAAGATTACAGGGAAGCGAGTTGGATTATGATGACWGTTCTTTTATAAGAAAATAGCAGAAACACATCCTATATGCCAACCCAAACTGATCACAGCAAATCAATGGCAAAGCAAATGGAACACACAAATCAGCTTTAGAACCCAAAAAAGAAAAGTAGACAATTACATAAAATTATTGATAATTCAAAAATCAAAGGAGTAATTATGAGGGACAAGAGGTCATGTGATTCCTTGGATCTCAAACAACTAAATAACATCAGAGGATTGCATGCAATGTATGTTTAACACAACAAATGTGACGGTTAAAAAGAGAAACGACATAGATTGAGCAAATCACAGAAAATGGAGCTTTCAGATCTACCTCATCAACAGAATGCACATTTTTGTTGTCAGCTGTGTACATCACAACATCCTGAAAAGAATGTAATTATTGTCGGTGGAATAAAGGATAGTACCAGAATAAGTCAGACTAGTTCAATACACACTATCCACTTCATCTAATACTTGCATGCTCAGGTTTTACAAGTAAATTCTAGGAATCCAGAAGTTACTTCAAATTGTTGCAAAAAGACCAATAAAACTTTGCCAAGATCATGTAAACTTGGAATAATTGCCTTTCCATTGACTAGATGTTGGACTGACTCATTACTCTTACTAGATGTAGAAAGACCAATAGAACTTTGCCAAGATCATGTAAACTTGGAATAATTGCCTTTCCATTGACTAGATGTTGGACTGACTCATTACTCTTACTAGATGTAGAAAGCAGATATCAAACTACACAAAGAACTTACACCAGCCATGGGCACAATGGTCGAGGGTTTTCCATCCTTAAAGCGAAATAGTCCTCCTTTGAAATCCTCTCCATAACTATTCAAGTAACAGACTGTCTTCAGCCCAAGGTATAAAAGCTGTAAGTTTAATTGATAAACAGTGCCAACCAATTGCAACCAAAAACTAAGAATAAAAGAAGGAGGTTCCAATAATAACCAAAAGAAGAAGAAGAAGGAAAAAAAGAAACCACTAGAGTACAAGTTTCAGCATCAGCCACCAAGCAATGCTCTGGCAACCTGTCAGTCTGTTCCAAGCTGATTATGATTAACTAATGATTGGGCTTATACAGGGATAGCGTGAGAAAACATAGATTTATTGCACAAGGAGAATGCACTAATCTGAGTTAGTTTATACAACCTGTGCTACACCAAGAAAATCATTCAGCCAACTACTGACAAGAAAAAAAAATGAAGTCTTTCTCTCCAAAGAACAAGCAACTGCCCAGATATTATACTCAAGTCACTAAGATCCTTAAAATTGTTTTCCAGGAGAATCATTCAAAAGCACTAAATATGAACTTCAGTCCAAAAAGGACCGATACAAGCAAGAAATGTTACCACAACGGAACTACGGATCAACGAAGGTATATTTAAACATATACAATCGTGTATTCACTGATTCTCTTTTCTTTCAAGTGAATTCTGATTGTGAAAAAAGAAGGAACAAGTTTAGGCTAAT
Source organism: Rhazya stricta (assembly GCA_001752375.1). Classification (NCBI taxonomy): domain Eukaryota; kingdom Viridiplantae; phylum Streptophyta; class Magnoliopsida; order Gentianales; family Apocynaceae; genus Rhazya; species Rhazya stricta. Next base: position 507,045 of record MEJB01000033.1, read on the forward strand.
TAAGTGTCCAGAACTCAAGATCTTATAGCCTGAGAACCTACCCTTGGCACTTACCGTACATTAATATACACATGTACATCTAATATAATTACCATTTCAGCTTAGTACCAAATAGTGCGATGTATAAGTGTACATATACACCTTCACCGTACATCAATGGTTATATAGCAAATAAAACCCAAGACCTCTTCAATCATAGAGAACAAGCCTTGTGTGGTGACAAACTCATTCTTGTGATACATATTAACCTCCATATCCTTCATATTCACAATGTGTAACCCTATAGATGCAGAAATCTCAATGTTCCTTGTTTAGGAAATGGCCTAGAAAAGGGACAACTTATTACTAATAAATGAAGAGATGATCATTTGAAAATGAAATTTTCAACTTATCAAAACCAATTACTAAAATCCAATCACCTCCTTCCCGTATCTGATTTTATGAGTTGGTTCTAAGAGACTGTGCACAATTAAGAAAAATCAACCGAGTTTCAAAAATCTCAATTAGCACCTAAGCAAAGGTGCAATTGTAGGAGGAACTAAGGAAGCTGGAGCTCAATAGAATTAATGACACTTCGTTTGAAAAAATAGAAAAGAAAAAACACAGAAGATCAAAACATACCCACAGCAAAATCCCGTTGCTTAAGATAAGGTCTGTTATCATCACTATGCCATCCAATGCTGGCTCCTTTTCTCCAACTGATTGATTTTCAAAATGGTGCAAGAACATGAGCATTATGTTTATAACTATTTATGTGTTAGTGTAGAATGAAATTAAAGTCAGATAGACTGTCCTCTTTAAGGATAAAGTGTGATACAATGCAAAAAATGAAAAAGTGAAAGCAAGCAGAAAATAAATATCAAGTAAGGATAACAATAAGAAAATCTGGAGCAACGTGAACTATTTCTTCTTTCATGCAGTCACACAAACAAGTATTGAACAATTCTCCAGTATCTTTTTATTTGCCATTTCTTCCTAGCACTATAGCATGACCAGTTTGCTCTCTGAAATCAACAAACTACAGCTGATATAGTGAATTCAGGTGAAGGAAACACTGGTTACATGAGAATAAAAGTCTCAGACATATAGCTAGTTCCCGATACATATATTTTATGGTCGAAACATGTAGGCTAAATCCTTTCTCTATATCTATGTAGTTTCATTATGATGACTGACAATATAAATAGAGATTATATATGATACACCTCTATATGTTTAATGAACAAATCTCTCTATCCCATATCAGTTTCAAGATCTTTTTTTGGTCTCAAAAAATTCCCATTTATATTTCAAAATGGGCATACACATGAAAAAAAAGATGTTTGTATAGCACATGCATAATAACATTTAGCWGAGCAAACAAATGTCCTTTCAAATGTTTCAATCAAATAGACTAACATAACCGCCGCAACACCAGAAACCTAAATATGTTCCTTGTTCCCTTAACAACTATTAAAATGTCCCTCTCTCACTCTTTAAACAATATCCGGAATCAAGCTAAAAACACTTGTTTGGGATAGAGGGAATTTTTGGGCATATTCCCATACAAATATACATAAATTATCATATTTTTTTTAAAACTAAACTCCAAACTTTTATCTACACAAATCTTGTCTTAAATTTTGAAATATATTATTGAAAATCATGTAAAGTTCTTTTCTTTTTCCAATTTGATCACTAATTTGTCATATATAGATATGCATGCACTAGTGAATACACTATACTGATATTACTCCTAAGCATTCTTATACTCAAATTCATTCCCAAAGTGTGAAAATTTTTGGAATGAGCTTCAGGTTCCTCTTGCTTATGAAATTATATGTTTTCACTCATTTTTAAAATTCCCAAAATATCCAAGCACCCTTTTATAAAGATTACTCTTTGAAGGCACACAATTTATTAGTCTACATAGACAGAGAGAGAGAATGAAAAGCATACCTTATTAGTCCAGTGAACTCAATAACCAACTCAAAATTGCATCCAAAATACTCCTCCACTTTCTCCCTCAGCCTCTCTACATTTCGCAGAAAAACCCAGAACGTAAAACATGTAACTGAACTTAATAACTGAACTGGTCGACATACATAATTAAAGGAAAAAATCACTGTGAAGATAAGAAATACCTCTAATAGAAACAAGGGGCATGATCAAGTGAGAACAATTAGTGGCAGTTAGATGAGAAAGAGTGGTAGAGAAAACATTTGGCCTGTACCCAATTGTGCAACAGCTCTTATGTACAAATTCCAACTCCTACAAATACAATTATGTGAAATAATGTGTCTCTATTTGTCTGTATACTGAACTCCATATAACAAACGTGCCTATCCATAACTACAGAGATATAAGCGAACCTTGCAGAGGTCTGGGGAGAGGAAGTTGTGAAGGATGAGACGTGGGTGCTCCATTTCCGCCATTGATAACACTCTGAAGCTTTTTCAACTTGCTTCTGCAATAGCTGATTGGGGAGAAATTGAATTTAATAAATCTTTTAAATTAACTCCAGGCCAGGCCCAGTGAGCCCGGGCTCACCTGAGTTTAAGTGGTTCTCTCAAAATTTTCAAATTAATTAAATTTTGGTTCTAATTTTTTTATAGCAAGCGAAATAATTGAAAATATAAAATTAATCAGTCTAATATTCCTGTTAATGGTTTGATATCTTTGATTTTAACTATTATCAATTTTTTATAATATATATTAGCAAATTATAACAAAAGATTTTTAAAAAATATATATTTATAGCAAACACTTGAAAATATTTATAATATATTTTTATAATTAGGTCATTACTGAATAAATAGTGCCAACATATATGCGTAACTAAACTTTATACATGTCATTTTTTATATGTCAATTCTATTTGATTTGAATCTAATTTTTCAATTGAAAAATCATTCTAAATCAATAATTTCGATTTCAGTTCTATTTTATCTTTAAAGATATACTAATTGTAAAATCAATTTGATCAGTTTTTTTAATTTTGGGACTAAAAATGATTCATATGTATTTCTTGTGGAACTTTGTTTTAGTAGTGTGATGTTGAAAGATATACTAATTGTAAAATCAATTTGATCAGTTTTTTTTATTTTGGGACTAAAAATGATTTATATGTATTTCTTGTGGAACTTTGTTTTAGTAGTGTGATGTTGATTCAATTTATACACGTTTCTATATATGTCGGTTCATTATATACATGTATCTAAGTATGTACATGTAATTTTTTTTCTTCGAGAAAATGCTATTTAGGTAATATATTATTCATTTTGATTGAATATGTCTAAATCATCTTTTTTAACAAAAGTAGAAATAGGACCTATGGATCTTGCACAATTATATATATAAAAAGTTTGAGATCCTAATTATATTATAACTTGAATAATTATGATATGTGGGGTATATGCGKTATTATTTAATGTATTTTAATTATTGTAGTTGTTGCCATTTCAATCCCAATCCAAAGGTGGGGTAAGATTCAAATCAAGAATTCTATATTCTTGGTCGGGRGATTCAGGTTCAGCCTCTAGCTCTTRATTGGGATCGATGTCCTCCCAAGCATCTTTAGCAACTCCTGCAAACCCAGCTTGTGCATTATTGAGATCAATATCCTCCCAAGCTTCTCTAGCAATTCTTGCAAACCCAAGGATTGCCTCCTTGGCAACTTGCTCAATCTCTTGCTTGCTTGGCCTCTGTACACCTCCTTTTGGGTTTGATGGACTCATGGCAACAAATATATCCTCGCTTCCTTTCCATTCGCGACCATGATGGGTCCTCGTGTCGCCAAATAAGCTTATATTAGTAGAAAAGCCATTCCCACACATATAGCATTTGAAGAAGAGCTGGTCTATAACTCCTCCAGCTGCTACTACACTTAAATCTTCACTATTGTCTCTTGCTCGTTTCCTACTAGCAGCCCTTGTCTCTAGGTTACTAGTACCTAGTATCATCACCACCACTACCACCACCACCAACAAGGATAGCCTGCATGTTACCTGAAGCGATTCGTTCACCCTCTTGAGGTCCTTCAGAAGGAGAGTCACCTTGAGTTGGCATTGAAAGAGGTTCTTTGACCCTACTAGGAGTTGGGCTAGTGGTGATTTCAACTCTTGGAGGGATTTTCTCTAAATGCTGCTCCTCGAGTTCATACGAAGGAGAATCACTCTTTCACACCATGAATTTTTATCGATGTTTGTTTATTTTCTAGGTGTTGTGCGGTTGAAACATCTAAGCCTCACACAAATTTATAGCGTAATAACCACTTTAAAAATGGAAGTTTGTATGATTGATTGCATAAGGTACAATGTCATTGGAGAGAAGGTGTTTTGCGGCTTACCTTGTATAAATGAGGATAAGGGATAGCGGGAAAAAAAATATGAAATCCTATCTTTTCTTTTTAACAAAATAAGAAAAGAATACATTCTATTTTCCAAAGAATATTTTGTTTCTACTTTGTTTTTCTTTTGATTCCACAGGCTTACCATTGGTACCACATCTCCACCAAACGTGACTTACGATCTAAGAGCACCCAGAATCAACTATTTGATAACTTTCTTTGTAGGTCAAATTAAGTATCTCAAGTTGACAAGGTTACGTAGACCAATCTTTATATTCTATTCACAGGTTTAATCACTTTTGATTTGTGATTTAGGGCATTACACTTAGCATATGACTTCTTTTTGCTATAAATAATTTAGTTATACAATTAGAGAATAGTAAATGTCGATCTCCATAACCATTTTGTTGCTTCAATATTATGTGTACCTTCAAATTTTCATGAATAATCATGGAAAATAAGCTTTTAAAAGAAAGACAATAAATCTTACTTCAAACAGAAATTTCGAAAGATGGAACGTAGAGATTCGTGCTGATGATAGAATTTTAAACTTCTATCAATAGCTAATCTTATTCATGATAAATATTGGGTGGAAATTAGATGGTCTATGAAGAATGACTTAAAAAACCAAAGGCACTCAAGATTTAAACAAAGGATAATGTTTAACAAATCAATTTGATCCAAATCAAGAGGGTCAAATGGATAAATTTACCTTAAAATTTGATTTCTTTTAGTCTTACACTTCATCTTTAAGAATGATTTATGAACTTTTTAAGTCTTCCATTACCTTGGATCCACATCTATCGTTTGGATCAACTCAATCCAAATAACCAAATATTCGACATTGAGTATTCAATTAGAATTAGGCAAAAAATCCCAATGACCCCTAAATTTTTTGAATATATAGATTTTGCCCTCAAATTAAATTTCCTTCAGCCAAAAAGATCCACTTCTATTATCTATCTATCGAGAACCAAACTGTTGAATCTTTTCACATTAAARAGCTCTTTTTATAGTTTTCACCATCCTTTTGTTCTTTGCTTGTCTTTTTTATTATGATTCTTAATCCAATTTTTCTCTCCAATTACAAAAACCATGAAACCTACATTTTCTCCAAATGTTCTTCAATAGTTTCAGTTCCATCTTAAAAAAAGAATAACCGGATAGTTATTTGAAAGAGAATATGGCCAGAGAAAGAGCACATGGCCGCCACATCCATGGCTGTAAAACATCACTTACATGGGAACACCAAAGACAATAATGGTACTGAAAGAAGAAGAATCAAGCTTCTGTGCCCACAGGATGCCAAAACTCTTTCAATAGAAAAGCAGATGTTCTCCCTGTCCTTTAATGCCGAAAAAAAAAGATAGATTTTTTTTTTAATCAAACTAAAGAACCTGTTTGATAAAACTGAAGTCTAAATATGAAGTTGAGGTGTGAAAAATAATTAAATCTCTAAACCCAATCACATTCAACTTTACCATTTCCATTTCTTATCGCCTTAACTCCTGTATTTCACACATCTTTTATGAGTTTTGCATTTGCCCCTTGTTCAACCGATTGAGGAAATGCTATCAATAGCAGACCAAAAACTACACTCTTCAGAGTAGAATTCSACATCTACAATGTGTCATGAAACATACCCATGGAAGGCCATCACAGTATAAACCTTTGGCTCCTAATTACTTCGCCCAAGGTTGCATTTACAGGGTCTTACTCTTACTCGAAGGATTCAAACTAGGCCGATGTTGCATCCATGGGATGTGAGTCTAGCTTATAAACTCTTTTAAGATGGTGCCACAAGTAGGAATAAAAATATGACATTGCTTTAACTTAACTTAAGAGTCAGCTTACTAACTACGGTAATCTATCGGTTTGAATCATTCTGTCTCTTCGATTTTAATTATTATCTAGTTTTATAAATTTTATTAATAGACGAATCTCTTAAATTTTAAATTGCCTCTTAATAGTTCAATTCCTGCGATTTTAACTATTATCGAG